>VUQR01013467.1:0-16310 GCA_015108515.1 Hemichromis elongatus | reverse complement strand
TGTTCAGTCTCTTCCTGTCCCCGGCAGAGATGCTGCCGCCCCAGCTGATCACACCATAAAAGATGGCAGAGGCCACAACAGAGTCATAGAAGGTCTTCAGGAGTGGGCCCTTCACTCCAAAAGACCTGAGTCTCCGCAGTAGGTACAGCCTGCTCTGTCCTTTCCTGTAGAGGGCGTCTGAATTATGAGTCCAGTCCAGTTTATTGTTCAGATAAACACCAAGGTACCTGTAGCTGTCCACAGCCTCAATGTCCATACCTTGGATGTTTAGTGGTTGCAGTGGAGGATGTTTGTGCCTGCGGAAGTCTACCAACAGCTCCTTGGTTTTACTAGTGTTGATCTGGAGGTAGTTCTGCTGGCACCAGTCCACAAAGCCTTGGGTCAGTTCTCTGTACTCCTTGTCGTCCCCATCAGTGATGAGGCCGACTATTGCAGAGTCATCAGAGAACTTCTGAAGGAAACACTGGGTGGAGTTGTGGGAGAAGAAGAAGAAGAAGAAAAATGGTAAACAGAATAAGGCAAACAGTATCATTTTAAGTGTTATTTAGTAAAATTGAACTTGATACGTTAAATTCCAGTTTTCCCCAAAGGTGGTAATTTTGACATCACAGGAAAACTTTAATCCCCAATCACAGCCTTTAACTTGCCATTCTAATAAAGTCTTTGAAGTCATAAACAACAGTGTAAGTAATGAAGCTCAACTACAGTAATGACTGTTGTACTGACTCACAGTGCAGCTATTGCAGGAAGATGTGGAGCCTCTTTGGGTGTCGAAAGGACTTCGTATTGGTTGTGAACCCAAACAAATAACTAAGGAAACACTAATTAAGGGTCATCCACTGACTCTCTGTGCCTGGGAATATCTTTGCAACAAAACAATATGTTGAAGTGATCTAAGTAAAGACAGTCTATCTTGTGAATCATGTAGTTTTCTCAGGTTTTGCCGAGGAAGGCTTTCCCAGCATTCACCTTTCTGCATGGGGGGCTGGGGAACAGGAAGCGCATGACTGGGCGTCACTCCTTGATGCAAGGATGGACGCAGCGTTTGTATTCTTTTTCCCAGAGGTTGCTATATTTATGTCTATTGTTTTGGACACGGAGCTCCGACTTGTCTCTGCTCGTGTGTGCACTGTCTGTGTGTGTTATTGTCTGTTGGCGGCCAGCTGGCCACCGTCCAGTAATGAAAATAACACGTTGACCAGAGGGTGACCGCAGAGCTCGAAAGATGACAGCGGCGACTTTCTTTCTGTGTCTTTTGTTTTCTTGGCTGTGAGATTCCCACCGCAGGAGCGTCCGAATACAGCCATAAACACAACAATGGCTGGGAAAGATGCATGCAGAAGGCTGCACGTGTGTACTTTTATGAAGTCGTTAATACATGCTGCCATTCTTAAATGACAGGCCACATAAACACTGGCAAATTCAGGTGTTTGCGAGGCTGATTGTGTGAGAGGGTTGGCTCAAAATATCAGCATCTAGTCTTAGTTCCAAAATGAATGCTCAGTAAGAGTTTCACACTGTTTACGGTGTCTCAAAGAACCCATTTGATGTGTTTTCTTAAGGTCATTGAAATGAGAACATTTGTTTGTGAAACTAAAATTGCATGATATCCTTTTAAAGAAAGTTCCAGTAAGCACTTTTTTTCCTATACTCTCTTGTGGACATTACAGGAACTGTGGTTTTTTGGCTGGGTTTAAGGCATGAAGGTGAGTGTGCAGGTCAGGCTGGTCACCGCAGTGTAGATATAAGTAGGTCGCTAGCAGTCTTGTGAAAGTTGAGAGGCTCATGTAAATGTGAAAAACTCAATACAAACTAGTTGTACTAAAATCGTTGCACACTTCAGTTGGAACAGTGGGTCCACACCCTCTTGAACTGACCTAAAAAAATGGAGTCCGAAGTTGCCATCCCTAACAAGTGACTCACACAGGCCTGTAGTCTTTAAGTGCCTTTGGAGATTGGTTTTCTTGGCAGAAGTATAATGATGGACTCCTTCCAAAGGTGAGGAGCCCTGCGGAGCTGTAGTGACAACATGAAGATAAAGCCGAACAAATCTGCCAACTGTTCAGTACCATCGTGACCTCCAATGTCAGCAAGGCTCAGATTTTTCCCCACCTTTACACCTTGAGAAAGTTTCAGGTTCTTGCTCAGCACACCTTAATGTGAGTCACTGTGCCTCCCTACCGAGTTTGCAGTAATGTGCTGATTAACTGTTCTCCCAGACAGGGCAGGATTCAACTTCTGAGGGGCCTCAGGGGCAAAGAGTTGTTGTTTGGGCCCCCTTGAGCCCCCACCTTTAAAATAATTTAACATCAGTATAACAAGATGATTCACAAATTATTTGCAATATAAACTTTCAACATGTTTGATGTTTACTTGATCATTTTTATATATTTTATAGAAAAAATTAAACAAAAACAACCCTAAAAATATCGGTTACTTTATTAAGACAACACATTCAATTGGCCCACAGTTTCTTTATGTTAATGACTGGAGAAAATTTTAAAAAATTATTAATGAAGTTCTAGTAAAATGCAACTAGAGGTACCAGCTAAATCTGCTGCAGAATATATTTATTTTTATATAATATGAAGCATTTAAAATTGTCCCTTAAACAGGCTTTAACACTTCAGACAACATCTTTAAATACTATCATTATCAGTGCATTATTTTTTACATCCAACATTTAAAAGAAAGAATCAGCATAAAAAATTCCTAAAATATTTTCTAACAAGGTCCTTTCATGGTGCAGCAGCAACATCTGGATAAAGTTGGAGAAATTCAAATAATGAACTCTTGACAAACAAAAAAGCTGCAGAGCGTGTTCACAATCAAAGGTGAGATCAGATACTGCTGCTATAATTAGCCATCGGCTGGGACCATGGGGAGGAAATGATGTCAGACGGTAATAAACAGACGCTGCCAAACACGGCCAGAGGCGTCATCCTCTGGAATCACTGTAAGGAATTTGCAGAGCCTCATTGTAACATACAGTGAAATAAAAATCCTTTTGAGAGGAAACCTTGCAAAAACAGTGGACTATGCTTAGTGAAATATTATTAGAATCCATTTTAAATGTGTTTTTTTTATAAACAAAATAAACTTTATAGACAAAAAAGCCATCTAATTATAGGAAAAAAATATTAAGGTTTTATAATAAAAAAGCATGTAAGAAAAAAGTTAAAATAGCAGAAGCAAATTTCAAGAATAAAAATAAAAAACTCACAAAGACAAATTAAAATAACACTTTTATGATACAAATCTCAAATACATAACGATTTGGGTTTCTTTTAGTAAACAAGCTGCTTCCTGTAGTTACTCAAAGAGGCCGCGCCCCTAATAATGTAAACCGTAAGTTTTAACACAATTCAGAAAGGTGAGTTATTCAAACGTTCTCCCCCACACAGTTGTTATAGCAGGGAAGGCTATTTTAACATTGGAGTCTATGGGGACTGACTCACTGCTGAAGCCTCTAGTGGACTTCACAAGAACTGCAAATAAAAACGAATCATCGTATAGTTTTAAAAACAAACATCGACTAAAAAGCTTAAAAATCCATGAGCCTCTGCACGAGTGACCACCCACCTGGTAAAGAACAGCTGCTGAGGAGGAGGAGGAGCTGCCCTGTTATATCAGGAGCATCCAGTGTTGTGACAGAGCACAGAGACACTACATGCCATATCACTCTTTGTGTGTGTGTGTGTGTGTGTTCAGTCAGGTCAGACAAGCATGCCTGTTGTGATTAGGGGTTTATCTCGTACATTTGGCAGCATAATTGTTTGTGAGGTCGCGGTCGGGTCGTGACAACAGGAGTTTACAGGAGGAAACCTGCAGCTGCTGATGAAGCTTCAGGAGAGCTGAGGGTTGTGTTAAAACAAGCCTCTGAAGTCACACATGTGTTTGTACCTGTACTGATGATGAATGCGCCCTTTATCCTGATGGGTCTTCCTCTCTGGGCAACAGATTGATCCCTCTGTCTATCGATCAGCTCCTCCTCTGCTTGCCCTCGTTACCCACAAATCCCTCCCGCTTGCATCATCCGTCAGCCTGTGACTCTTTCTCGCCATTTCTTTTTTGTCTCTTAATCTTTCACCTTCAGTTTCTGCTTCCTCGCCCGCTCTTTCTTCGTCTCTTTTCTCACTCCCCCTTCATCCCTCAGAGCAGACCAAAGTCACAGTGTTGATGATCTTGCAGGAAAAAAATTCCACAGAGGAAATCAATATAGAGACTTAATGTAGAGGCAGTTCTGTGAACAACGCTGTTTCAAATGCAGGGATTCCTTCATTGAATCTCTGCAGGATAAATACAGCTGTTCGTCTGTCACTACCTTTCCTAAAGATGACAATCCATCATAGCAGTAAACACAGTTTGTTTGTGTGTTGTTATTGATTATTAAGTGGAGATTTGGGGGGAAACAGAGGTGCTGGCTGTTCAAATGTTTCTTCAAACTCTGAAGTGATAGAGCCTCAAGATACCCATGATGAACTTATTTGATAGTTATAGAACTATTTATTCTAAAATTCCTAAAGAAACAAACAAGATTGTTTACTAAACTAGTTTGGTTCATACAGAACTTTCCTCAAAAAGATTTCTTCTTTGAGGCATCCATGCGTAAAGGGTTCCTATTGGGACCTTTATTTTCCGGTGTGTACAGCTAAAAGGCTGGTCATAAAGGAAACAGGCATGGTGAACAGTGCCAGCTGGTTGAGGGATTATTCATGTTCACCGGGGTGCTGGATCTATAACACCTCACAGCCTAAATCACCACCGCCTCCTGTTGTGGCAGAACATGGTATATTTAGCTTCTCTTCCTCGTGGGGAAGAGTGAAACTCAGCTGAGATACTTCCATCCACTGTAAGTATGACAGTAGCAGATGGTAGTATGACCCCTACAGAGATGGTCTGGGGTCTCCAGTGACCACCCTTGGTGGTCAGAAATCACTTTTGAACACAGTTAGCTACCTGAAACAGAAACGTCATAAACACTGAAGCTAGGCAGACACCTTTTTCGCCGGTGATTAGTTAAAGGTGAACTAAATAAATCTGACGACATGTTACGGTTCAGTGAGGGGTGGTAAGGCCGTGGGTGTTATGTCAGGTTGTCTTCCTCTCTGAATATGTATGATCCCATGGCCAGATGGCTCTATCCGAATGCAGGGGCTTCAGAGCTGTGGGGTGTGACGACAGTGCATGTTCCTCATGATGTATAATGCTAATAAAATGATGTGGAAGGTGTGTGACATCTCCACTGCATTGCTAATTAGCCTTTGCTAAAAAAAAATTAGCATTTCACAGTACTGGCCTGTGTGAACATGACAGCAGTTATTGTGCTTAGTCATCTTATTTAATACGCTTTTCTTTGTCAAGGCTTTAAATGAGCCACAGATATCAAAAAAGAAAAAGCACCATTCATTCATGACATATCAGCTCCATAGCAATTCAAATAAGTTTTAACTTAGCTCAAAATTTTGGACTAATGTAATGCTCTTTTCAGATGAACTTGTTTTCTTTTTTCAGGCTGATTGTATGTTAGCCAAAAAAGCTAGTCTAATAATTTTTATATAGTAAATTGTTTTTTGGTAATTAGCTAAATATGACTAATGGTAATAAGCTTTAGCATATTTAAGATTTTAGTTATGGTAACCACAACCACTTATGTAATAGCTTGAGCTATATGTTTAGTTGGGTCAATCAAAACTGTTAGACAACAAGTTAAGAAGAAGTTAAAGTCATAGAAGACAAAAAGTTCTTATCCAGCTAAAAATCTTGATTTTATCATATCTAATGCAGTCTTACTAGCATGCTGGTTGTGGATTAATAGACCATAGCTCACTGAACCGCCACTTTTTTTCATTATTCAGGCTGATTGTGTGTTAGCTATATTTTGGCTAGTATCATGATAAATGCTTGTCGAAAAGTGACTAGTACAACAATTTATAGTACAAATCCATCTACATATTACACCTGTTCCAAAAAAGTAGTTCACTTTTACTTAATTAACTTTAAACTAGCTTAAATTTTAGTCAGTGTAGTTTAAACCAGCTTTTTGCAAACTAAGATCAGTGTAAATATGACTTTAGTTACAATTAGCATTTTGCTAATTTAGCAAACATTTGAAACACAAGTTCATTCATTTGGATCTAACCGATTAATATACAAACAATTAACCAAATATATGGCCTCCTCTATTTTTTTTTTTACTGCATCTCAATTTATTTGTATATCTCATCCCTAGTCATCGACATCTTTTCAAATGCTAAAAGAGGATTTCATTTATCATATCTAAGTGGTGAACAAAATAAAAATATAATTGTTTTGTCAAGTCCTTTTTCTCACCAAACTTTCATCAGCTGGGTCAGTGGTTTTTGTGAAGATAAACTGGTGCTGATGAACTGGGGCGTGGTCGGCGGTGCCTCGGCAGGGAAGGCAGACACACCTGCGCGGTATGCAGTCACGCTTCACCAGCTTAAGAGCGGTGTAGGATCCTGTTGTGTTGTTGTTGTGGATGTGTGTGGCTGGCAGCTAGGGAGCTGCAGCCGTGGAAGTGTGTTAGCAGCAACCGGTTAAATAAAGTAAAACGGTGCAGAATCGTGGCTGTGTCATGCCTCATTCCTGCCACAAGCAGTAAATGTGAACGGACTGCAGAAAATACGGGGTGTACAGGGCATACAGGGTGGGAGAAGAGGCCTGCAGGGGCTTGTAAACGGGTTTTATTATCAGGCAGCACCTTTAAAGTGTTAATGAGAGAGAGCTTGTTAACTCTTGATTTATCCCAGGTCGGGGCAGATATGCGTTGTCTGCTGGAGGCTGTGGGCGGCACACATTCCCCAGACGCCGAGCAGCTAACCTGGGACAGGAAAGTGATCGAAGGGTCAGCGATAGGTCGCATACCCGGCTACGCAACATGGATACTGACATGCTGAGATTAAAAAGGCAAAACAGGCCTGAATGCACAAAGCCAGCTGCTGAAGTTTTGTTCTGTGTTGTAGAACTTTGTGAGGACTTCCTGATTATAAAGGATGGCACTGCAGGGAAATGAAAGACAGAGACAGCTGTCCAATGCCTGGCATGCTGTTCCCACCTATCAGGAGGCTACCTCGGGTCACAGAGGAAACAGAGAGACGACGGTCACACAGTCCAGATGGTGAAAGTGTATTTACAGTAGCACTGCCTGGCATTCAGAACGTCTGGAGACTCTCAGCCAGCTAATTAGATAACTTACAGTTTGCATTTGCCAAGAGTGTTCAACGAAAGGAGCCAAATGTGCATTTTTGATCAAGGGCATGTAGTTAGTGTATATTTGATTAAGTTTTAAAGTGATAAATGGCCATATTTGCTGCAGGGAACGCTGGTATTTTTCAACATTATGCCTGTGCAGAGGCAGGATAATTGCAGGGCTGTCAGTGAGCTTGTGAACCTCTATCTGTGCATGGAGTGTGGGTCACTTCTGCTGCATTCAATGACATTCAATGCACATATGTGCATGAAGGTTTATACAGTTTAAATCTGCAGGTCAAAATCGTTAGCCCATGATGTCCTGAGATGAACTACTGTGATTTTCTGAAAAGAAAAAAAAAACCCTCTTGTATTCACTGTTGTGTTTAAATAGACTGTTTGGTGCCATTGATTTGGCATGACAGTGCTAAAAACCTCTGCCTCGCCCACATTTCATCAGGTGTCATGAGGCCACCGGGCACGCCCCATTCAGCAGCTCAGCTCATCCCGCTCCATACATCTGTCATTCACAGCAGAAAGAAAAGGCCCAAAGGAGCGACCCGACGTGGCTGTGAGGTCTTCGGGGAATGCTGACTAATCAAATTCCAACACCAAGAGGATACTAAATGAGTCAGGGGACATCTGAGGGAGGCAAGGGAAAGAAATGATGAGTGCCAAGGGGGAGTGAGAGAAAAAGGGGCTGTGATATGCACAAGAATTGATTAGTCACTGCCGTCAGATCTCTGGGGACTCAAACTCCTTTCTGCAGGAAGTGTGTCAGGATTCAGCTTTCACTGACTCACATGTTTGAAAAACCTCCTCAGACTGTCAGTGTTACAGACTTTATCAGAGCCATTTTGTAACAGAGCAGAAACAGATGTTATCCATGCATGCATGCATCCATCCATCTATCCTCTACCACTTATCTGATCAAGAGGCAACCATGTAAGAAAGAGTGTCCTCGCCTGCCTCCTCTAACTCCTCTGATGAGGCACTGAGATATCCCCAAACCACCTGAGACATCATCTCTCCAGACTGGACATTCCTGAAGCACCTGGTCAAGATACTGAAATATCTCACCTGGTTGCTTTTAATGTGGAGGAGTAGCAGAGATAGAGATAGCTCAGTAGGTAGAAGGGTTGCCCCTTACCTTGAGGTACCCCTGAGCGAGGTACCATCCCTACACACTGCTCCCTGGGCGCTTCACTGGTGGCTGCCCACTGCTTCACTGGGTGAATTGGTTAAATGCAGAGGATAAACTAACACATGGGACTAACACATGCACACACACACATTAGCAGCTCTCCTCTGATCCTTCTTTGGGCTGTGCCCAGACATCTTTCACATCGGATTGTATCTGTAATCAAAAAGACGGGGGTCACTACCCAAAGCTCGAAGACAGAGGTGAGGGTAGGAACACAGATCAACATAATCTCCTGCTCCACCCTCAAACTCAACTCCTTCAGTGATGAGACCCACAGCTGCGGGCTTGGAGGTGCTAAATGAATGAAGCTAACAGGACCAGAACATCTATGAAGCAAAGAGTAGACCAGCAAACCTAAAACTCTCTGCACTTTTGGTGCAACTCGAACTTCCCACAGCAGGCCAGATATATGGATACTCCCCCTACAGGGCATCCTGAGAGGCACACCTAAATGACTTCAAGTCCTTAAAGCAAAGGAAGACACACCCTCAAATATCCTGCCGAGGGTTGCATATTTCTGGTTCTAAAGGTGGATGTTCACATTAAACATCACTAAAGCTGTTTCTAATATTGAGTGTTTGTATAAGCACAAAGCTTAGGCTTCAGACTGCTCTGAACACTCAGTTTCATATGTTTTCTTATACTCTTTGATCTGTGTGATGTCATAGAGAAGGGTTACGCCTATACGTCTTCTCCCCGTTATTGGTTTAAAAGTGGAAGAAGGTTGATAAGCTTCCTTGTTTTTTTTAAGACAGAGGTTGAACTGAAGGCCCAGATTAAACTAAATAAGGATTATTTTGAACTGGGACTCATGCAAAGCTGCTCATGCAAAGTCCAAGAAAAAAAAAAACACAGAGCTGGAAAATAAGCAGAATAGATTTGCTATTCAGGATGTTTAAGTTCTGCTAAAGGAGAACTTTTCAAACTCTGGGGGGAAAAAAATCAAGTTAAACTTTGGGAGCGATTTCATTGGCCTTGGGAGGGAGTTTTCCAATGCACCTGTCCCTAAACGCTTTTATACAAGAGCGCACATGCACGTCTTTGAAGCTTGGCAAACACCTGAATTAATTTACTGTCCTGAACATCAGCTTCTTTGGCCAACAGCTCTCCAGAGCACGGCTTTTACAGAGCTTCACTTTCCTGCTCTTTTCCTCAGGAGCAGGTAAGCCTACAGGGTTCACAGGTTTGTCTTAGGAGGCGAGGGGGCAGCCCGAGTTTAGTTGCGCCCTGGAGAGGGAGCGAGTGTTTCAGCAGAGAGTCTGACAGTAGAGGCTTCCTCGTGCAGGAGCAGCGAGCTCCATATTGAATGTGAATCAGGGTGGGGGCCATGCAGCCCCATTGTCTGGATAAGTGAATAGATTGTCTTTCATGTCCTGAAGTCTGCAGCCCTCTGGCTCTGCTGCCATCAGCCTACCGATCTCAGAAAATGAAAACGCTTTTTTCTACCTGTCACTGATACGATAATTACAGATCTGTGTGAGATAAGGCTTCCTGCTGCATCTCTGATGTGAAACTTTATGCTCACAGGTACATGAAGACTTTTATCTGCACATTTGTTTAACACTTTAAACAACTAAATTCCCTGTAGTTTAAAGTATCCTTCCCTCATGATCCTTAGTCAGATTTAATTCAGGTTAGACTTCCTGGTTTCTGTCTATGGCATTGGTGACATAAAGGTAAATGAGGATGAACTTTTAACTCATCCCTTTTTCCTCCGTTTGTCCCTGTCCTCCTGAGCCTGGAACTCATTACCCACTTTCCCTCTCCACACAGCAGGGTCTCAGACCTTTTATCAAATTAGTTCTTATTGTTTTTGTGACCTGCTGGGATTCCCACGTGAGTGGGGGTCGAAAAATGTGTGTGTGTGTGTGTGTGTGTGTGTGTGTGTGTGTGTGTGTGTGTGTGTGGTCAGTGGTTTTCAATTGTTTTCCTGCGATTGTCTCAATGCAGGTCACTTGTATTGTATTGTTTTTCCACTATCTCCACCCATCTGGCACTTTAGACAGGTTAAAACAAACAGAGAAGTTTGCTCTCAGGTCTTTTTATTTGTTCTTTCCTCCTACAAACTGGCAAAAGGTTGATGTCTCTGTTTCATTGGGGGTCACGTTGACTGTTTCAATCTTTTTTAAGAGTTTCCCTCCAAATATCGGAGTGGATAAAAAAAAATATATAGACTGATAACTTGTATATTTATCTTTACAAATACACCAGCACAAAAAAGTAAAATTAAAAATTCATGGATGTAAACCCAAAGCGATCACTTTAAAAACCACAAGAACCATCAATCAATCGATGACAGACAGGCATGACTAACACAAGAGCATTCATCATCTTCTATTGGCAGCAGTTAATACCAAAGTCTGCTTTCAATTCTCAGTGAATGAGCCTCATTAAGGTTCATCTTCTGCAAAATGTAAAAATACACCCCCAAACATGGCTGTCTTGTTATCGAGGCCTCCTTTGGCGGCGGTTTGTGACGTTTCTTTTGCCCAAAAGCTTTTTCCAATGCTGCAAAATGACCTGAAGCAGCTGATGATGTAACAGGATGTGAGCCTCCATCTTAACAACCTGTGACTCAGGTAATTGCACATAAAAAGGAATTTTTGCACTTTCTTTTTGATGCAATAAATCAGTTTTTTAATCCCAGGAGAAAGTAATTTGTTACTCATTACGTTACTGCAAAAGTAACGTGATTATAGGCAGCTGCCACCCCTCCATCCTCCTAATGCAGACTGTTAGGTCTCTGAAACTGAAACAATGGAGAACGTCAGAGGCCACAGCCTATGCTAGTGTGTGTTACAGATGAACATGTAAAACAGGCCGTGGTTGGTTTAATTAGCCTCGGTCAGCTCTATCAGGTCCACAGATCCCTGCCACGTATATCAGCAGCTCATTTCTCCTCCTGTGCATTTCAGAGACACTTTTTTTGTTTAAACCAACTCCAAACTTTTTTAAAAATAAAACAAGTGGAGGTGAAATTGTGTTCCTTTGGCAGCGCTGGGGTTGGATTTGTCGGATCATTTGTCTGAGTATCTCTTACATCTCTGGAAAATGTGAAGGGGCCGCAGATAGGTGTTAAACTATCCAGCAGACAAATGGGTTTGGGACTCAGATCCACACTGAGGTCGACCCGGGGATGGTGGGGCGTCCTCAACAAGTTAACCCGGCTGTAAAGAGGCTTTCTCCTCCAGACAAGGCGTCCATACATGCCGGCGGGGCCTCCTGCTGCTCGCCGAGGGCCCGGCAGGAGAGCTCGGGGAGGCTACTGTTTCTGCCACTGTCAGTGAGATGGATGAGGGGGGAAACACAGGAAGAGGCAAAGTCTGTGACATCTTAGCCTGCTTTTGACACCTGAACACATCACACACACACACACAAATAGTGAACATATGCTGCCCCCAACATTTTAAACACACATGCAGAAGGAATCAGATTCGAGCTGATGATGGTGATTGAATTAGGTGTGTCACCCCCTTGCCGGGGAACGCACACGTGTGCGGTACAAAGGTTTGAATTCTGCACAAAGGAGCAAAAGGACGACTCCATACTGAGTCAGAGGCAGGCGGGTGATGGATATGATGGATCAATCACCCTCGCTGTTTAATCAGGACATCAGTCACCCAACTCGAGGGCAGGAGGGGGGGAAGGAGAGCTTCAGGCTCTTTATAATCACATTTAACCCCCGAACGAGGAGGCCGTAAATCTAAACAAGCAGGGAGAAGTCCTGTTAAATCCCAGGAAGAGGCGACAAAGAGAGAAAGCAGGAGGTCAACAAGCTCAAAACTGATAACACAAAACCTAGTCAGAGTTTGAAAACTTTCAATCTGAGTGCAGAAATGACAGCGGGGGATACTTTAAATCTGACATTCTTAGAAAAAACTATCCCCAAAAAACAGTTTGGATCAAGAAATCACAGATCGAAGGACTGAACACTGCCACGCAAGGATTTTACTAACACAAATTCAGAGTCAGCCTCTGAAACACCAACAATCCTTCTGAGATAAGATGGGATAACTTAATTTACCTCAGTTATCTTATAAGGCATAATGGCTGATTACCGTATGTGGAATAATATATACCTCATTAAATAAGATACAGAATGACAAAATGATGTAAACAAGTACACAAAAATCATGTGAACTAATTCAGAGTCTAAATACGTTGTTTAAAAAGTTGTGTGAAGTATTGAGCTCCTTAATTTGTAATTTAAATAAAACCCAGTAAAAGTGAAGAAGTAAAAATATAAATAAAATAGTAAAAATGTATTTTAACAAATAAATAAATATATAAATAAAGTAAAATAACACAAAATATCATAAACAATATAAATACTATAAGTTCAAATTATATTGAAATAAAACATATAAAAATATAAAATATATAAAAATTCAATAAATTTAATAAAGAAACACAGATCTCACTACATTAAGAAATATAAAATATTTAATTGTAAAATTACATTAAAGTAAAACAGGTTTGTGTTACCTGGTGAGGATTACCCTGAAATATGTTAAAATGACAAGTTTATCAATAAATGCATGTGTTTCATATTATTTAAATTAAAAAACAAACAAATCCTATAGTTTGTATGAAAAGCTAAAATAATAATGCGGGAAGTATAATTTATTGAAATAAGGTTTATTATTTATTGCTGCTGTCAGTGTGACCTTTGTAGAAACGTAACAACACAACGAACTGGAGGATTAAATCCTCCCTTCACAAAGAATCACTGGGCCACTTTAATATTTAATAAGAAGTAAACACAAAATTCAGCATCAGAACATTCTGATGTTCAAATAAATGAATGAATAAATAAATATGCAGCTAACGCAGCTGTTTGATAACCGAGGTCATCTGAGGTGTGGCCATCATCATCTCCACACCGGAAAGGAGGAAACTGCTCATTAACCATGATCAGCAGCTGGCTTTTGATTCGCTGCTGCTGTGGCGTGTTTTACAACATCATGGGCTGCAGCTCAGGGTCCATGTTTTCATGCAGAGTCATCAGCCTGTCACAGCAGCTGCAGAGCCAACAAAAGCAAAATGAACATTTCTTCAGATTGTGAGTGCCGATCTTGCCTTTTTGGGAACACTGAAGTAGATGATCAGGCATGTTGCTGTTTTTGCAAAGCTTCCTATAAAACCTGATGTTCTCTGCAGAACAAGAAGCCATGCATGAGCTGTACTGCACAGCAACACACGGTACTTGTCAGATAAGTGCATAAAAAATGCTCAAAAGTTACAGTTTAGCTTTAAAGTTTCTCTCCTGTGCTCAAGAAGCTCTGAGGGCTGAAAAATGATAGTGTGAAGGTAAAATTTTGAACAAATAAAGTTACTATTCTGAGGGGGTCGGGGGAGCTGTTGTCAGAGGGGATGACCTGTATGGAGCGTATGGAACGAGGGTTTAAACTCATCTATTCATGTGAGCCATTGTGAGCTTTGTGAGGGTGACGGAGCAGTGCCTTTTTACTCAAAGCAAACTCAACAAAGAGGCTAAAAAGGCCTGAGAGCGACACGACAGCTCGCTGCTGCATTAAAAGCATAAAACTAATCAACACGGGCTCCTGTGAGTCAGTCCCGATGAGGTGATTTCTGAACAGCAGCCAGAAAATCCACTTTTGAAAGCTTTGGGCTGTTCTGGCTCTGTGAGCAGATAGAGATCTGAGATCTGATTGAATTGAGTCGTGCTGCATTGAGAAGCAGCAAAGCGGCGAGCTGCAGCCGCTCCTGAAAGATGACGAGGAGGAAACGGGTGCAGGAATATGAAAGCAGCTCTCAGGAAAAAGTCCCCTGAGTGACGGTTGGGTGTTGAGTAAGACCTTGGCTCCTTCTCGAGTGAAAACCGGCGACTCGCAGCGTCACCGTGACCTGAGCGTTCAGGAAGCGGCCATTGTTACAGCGGCGAGCGTGAGTGTGCGTTTGGCTGTGATGGATGCGTGTCTCTTCCTGTTTGTAGTTTCTCAGGAGTGCACTTTCTTCCCATGCTGCGAGCACACACTCTGCAGTCATGCTTTCTGAAAGAGAGGAGGGAGATGAAAGAGGCGCAGGAGTAAATCTCATCCCTTCGGACACCAAACACATAGTTGGGAGGCCTGGGAAGTCTTTTAAGTCCAGTCTTTTCCCTCGCATGCTGCAGCTCATGTTCCTGTCAATCTTCTCGCCCTCGTCAGTAGAGCAAACACGGCCCCACCTCTCTGCATTCGCTCGCAGTTTTTAATTTCACCTGATAATTGCCCCTAACCTTCAGGAAGGGAAGCAGACACTCGTCTCAGATGAAGAACCTGACCCCTGACCTCGGAGTCACAGTCACCTGTCTCTCCTCAAGAAAGATGATCCCGGGTGCTGTCCACCGCCACTACGGCCACTGCTGCCACTGCTGCCATATATACACAGTGGTGACAGCAGGGGTCATCTCTGAAGCTCCTTTAACACTTAATTATATCTCCTCAGAGAAAGGAGACAAGCAAATCGTCAGAGGCAGGACATCAGGCATATGGCAGTCGAAGCGAATGGAGAGCTCTTTTCAGGGTTTCTGAGTCTGAATAGAGTCAATCGTTGGGACGGCGGTTTGTGAGAAATGGTCAGTCAGACCACAGACATCTGGTCAGTGGCACAGTGGAGGCTTTCAGGGTGACTTGGACGTTATAAAGTATTTTTTGCAACATTTATCTGCAGAGTCTTCACCTCCACACCGTCCAGCAGGTCACTGGAGACACATTTAGGGTCAGAGTAGTGTCTGATTCTCTTTACAGGAAACTTGCCTTTTGGATGTACGGATGGTTGGATTATCACTAAAGGCTGTTTCAAGCTTGTTTAAATAGGAAAAAATGATAGAAAAAAAAGAGGCTTAGATGGTTAGGTTGAACTTCTTTCTAAGCTTAACCAAACAAATCTGTAATACTGGATACCTGAAGCTCTTACAAGTTGGTAGTTTGATGAATATCATAAGAGAAGATTTCTAATTTTCACCTTTGGCAGAAATATAGCCCACATTTGATATTTGGTCTCCACTGGGCTTTTGGCTTATGGGGTTTCCTTTTACAACAACTGCCTCCACATCTGGCCCACACAACATCTGTTAGCACTGTAATTGAGCCATAAGTGCCAAAAGTAGCCCTGATCTGGCTTAATGTGTCTGCTCTCTGGGAATCCTGTTTTAGCTCAGTGGACTTACTTTATTTAGTTTGTTTTTGGTCCATTTAGTGCATCTGGCCTGTGTAGACCCACAAATCATCCTGGCACAGGTGCACGTGTGAGCAGAGGTGTGGACTCGAGTCACATGACTTGGACTCGAGTCAGACTCGAGTCATTAATTTTATGACTTCAGACTTGACTTGAAAAAATGTTCTAAGACTTGGACTTGACTTGGACTTTTACACCAATGACTTGGGACTTGAATTGGACTTGAACCGGTTTACTTGAAAAGACTTGATAGTTCACCCAGTGCTGGACTGGCGTTTTTTGTTTTTTTTTTCTTTTCTTTTTTTGTAAGGGTATAATTTAGTGATGGACCTATCCGATATTACGTATCGGTATCGGTCCGATACTGACCTAAATTACTGGATCGGATATCGGAGAGAAATAAAAAATGTAATCCGATCCGAAGTATCACAAAATCACTTCACAAAACGCGCTACATGGCGTAACCCAGATCAGCGCATCGAAGCAGTATGCATCACGTGATAAAGCGGCTGTTGTCTCCTAGACCTGTCAGCGGTCTGGTTTAGCATTTGGAGCCTCACTACGTGCTTCCAAACCGCTGCATTTCACCTCCAGGAAAACTAACACAGAGAAGTAAAGCAAGTGTGTAAGTTCTTGTCTGTATGTTTTTATAGTATTTCCACGTTAAGCTTAACAACCGCTATATAGAGCCACAGCTGGACTGGCCGTCGGA
>VUQR01013465.1:13370-46939 GCA_015108515.1 Hemichromis elongatus | reverse complement strand
CAGCTGCCTCAGGAAGTACATCCTCTGCTGGGCTTTCTTTATGACGGAGGTGATGGTGGGCTCCCACTTGAGGTCCTGGGTGATGGTGGTACCCAGGAAGCGGAATGAGGCTACAGAGGTGATGAGGGTGTCATTCAGGATGATGGGGGGGAGTGGGGCTGTGTGCTTCCTGAAGTCCACAATAATCTCCACTGTCTTCTGGGCATTCAGCACCAGGTTGTTGTGGCTGCACCAGGACACCAGACGCTCAACCTCCCTCCTGTAGGCAGACTCATCCCCGTCTGAGATGAGTCCAATAACGGTGGTGTCATCTGCAAACTTGATTAGCTTGACAGACTGGTGGGTGGAGGTGCAGCAGTTAGTGTACAGGGAGAAGAGCAGAGGAGAAAGAACACAGCCCTGAGGGGAGCCGGTGCTGATGGTCCGGGAGTCCGAGACATTCTTTCCCAGCCTCACATGCTGCTTCCTGTCCGTCAGGAAGTCAGTGATCCACCGGCAGATGGGATCAGGCACGTTCATCTGGGAAAGCTTGCCTTGGAGATGGTCTGGAAGGATGGTGTTGAAGGCAGAGCTGAAGTCCACAAACAGAATCCTGGCGTAGGTTCCTGGGGAGTCCAGATGCTGCAGGATGAAGTGTAGAGCCATGTTGATAGCATCGTCTACAGACCTGTTGGCTCTGTATGCAAACTGCAGGGGGTCCAGGAGGGGGGCCGTGAGGGTCTTGAGGTAGGAGAGAACCAGGTGCTCAAATGACTTCATGACCACAGATGTCAGAGCCACAGGTCTGTAGTCATTTAGTCCAGTGATCCTTGGTTTCTTGGGGACAGGGATTATGGTGGAGGACTTGAAGCAGGCAGGCACATGACATGCCTGCAGTGAGGAGTTGAAAAAAGTTCTAAGTTGTGTTACCACAATATGGATATGACATCGTGACTACATTTGAAGTTAGGGTGAGTTATAGCCTAGTTGATCATGGCTTTAGCTGATGCTAATAGCATGCTTTTTATTGTAGCTAAAACTTCTCTTGCATATTTGTAGAAACTCAATCTGTTGATTAAGTAATTCTTATTCTAATTTAATAAAAAGTTTGTTTCTCTGCACTTGTGATTGCTGTTGAGCCTCATCTTCTCACTGCTTTTAAAGTGCTCCATGGTTGCTAGCTAAGGCTAAGTAAAGGCCCAGCTTACAAAGGCTTAGAGACCAGTTGGCAACCACCGGCTGTGAGAGGAAAGTGTTTCCTTAATTGCTGTAGGAGGCTGCCTGCTGTCACTAGTTGAAATTGGTCACAAAGAACTGTTGTTTCTTTGTGTTATTATTTTGTTATAATTTTTGGTGAATAACTAATCATTACACTACCATTTGTTGCATCATTCATCAGAGCTCATGTTGCAGCACCTTAGGGTCTGTGCAAGCTCTCTGTACAGAAATGCAGAGGTATAGGACGGCGTTTAGTGTAGTATAGAAGTATAGTCCTTGTAGGAGTGACAGAGACCTGATTAATGAGTTTCTGATGTCATCCCGTTTGCTGATGTTCCCATCTGCACCAACATGCTGCTGCACTGGAACACTGAGCTGTCACATAGCTGACAGTCTGATGGTTGTCGCCTCCAGCAGCTCCGTGGAGTGATGTTGGAGCCAGTTGGCAGAGGGAGAGATATTTACCTTTGAGTGGCATTGAGTGAAAACCCCATCGCATCTTTCTGCTGCTGTGACAGCTTTAATTCTTTTTTTTTCACATCCTACTGGCACTTGAACTGACATGTTTGCCCACAAAGTGAATGAAAAACAACAGCCGTGTTCAAAGGCTCTCAGATTTTCTTTAGTTATTACTTTCGAAAATATGCATATTGGAGCGATTTGTTGTTGTATGTGAAAGCGTTGCCTCACAGGTGAGCGTCATGAGCCTTCCAAATTGAGACGGTTGTCATGCCAGGAACAATATACCGTGCTTTTGACCACTGAAATCCACCAAAGAAGATGCCCAACAGTTATGATAAATCAAGCTCTAGTTCAGTTTAATACACGTTTGTATTCTGAAAAGGGCAAAAGGGAACCATAGCTGTGAACGAGACACTGCTATAATTAAAACCAGTTTAAAATATGAAGGGCAGCTTGAGCCGGCATTCATGCACAATTACAGCGACTCGTGAGCCCGATAGGTAATTATATTGTTATGTTTCCCAGTTGGAGACAATGTTTGCTGGCGCGAAACATAAAAACACTCTTATAGGAGAAAAGAAAAGCGTGTGCCTCATTTGGAAGGCGTAACATAAAACATGTTGTTTACCAGAGCAGAGAAGAAAAAGTAACATGACTGGAGATCATTTGGTGTCCATGTTGATACGTTTTAGATTATTTTTAATGCAACAGTTAACAAATTAAAATGATCTGTGGTCAGTGAGTGAAATTATAGGATTATTTTAGTTATAATACTCAGAATATTTCTTCTTTTTCTTTTATTTGGGCAGATTTTTAATATACTTGTTTACTTGTTTTTTTAACGACAGACTCTAATCAATTTGTTAACACTGTTTAGCTATCGGTGTGTGAACTGCACCCCTACAGTCTATGGCTGGACTTTGCTTACTGAGCTGCTAGTATTAGGTAACTTGGAGCTGCTGCTCTTGTCCAATTATGGCTTTAGAGACCAAGATGGCAACAGCAATAAGCTAAAGTCGAGTCTTCAGTATTCAAGCATGCAAACAATGCCTGACCTACCTTTTATTTGTTGGTTGCAGAGGGCTAACAGGGCAACAGTTTGCGTGAACGTCACTTAATAAAGGGATGACGTGCCAAGTTGAGTTACGAAGTTCAGTTAAAGTTTTAATTTTGCCAATCCACTCATATGCTTATGTTAAGAGTATTTCAATTATTAAATTATCCGTCTCCCTAGATGCCTGTCTTTGGACGTCTTATTGCAGTAGCTAATCAGGGACGGCTTGCCATGACCGCCGTTTGAACCCCGGGTATGTCATTAGAAAGGCAGTGACACTCTCTCATTAAAACCTCGTTTCATGAGATAGAATGTAGCAGCGGGGGAAGGATCCTTTCACCCATTAATAAAGAGTACACTCTTATACATCTCTGTCACAGAGCGAATTTAACTCAGAGGCCTGTGTGTTGTGACTCAGAGTCAAGCAGAGTTGGAGCTCAATTTATTTATGGTTGTACTGGAGTCCTGCTCCCTCTCCTGGAGCTGCCGTTAAAGGGTCCCGGTGTGGGAGGAGAGCCGGAGGCTGTCAGAGAGCAAAGGGCTGGACTCTGGGGATTCTAAACACATCCCAGACTTGCAGGGAGCACTCGCTGACTCCGGCCGATACTGTACTCGCTTTTCATAACCCCCCCCCTTCCCCTTACCACACCTCTCTCTGCTTTCATAACTTCCCTCCACGCAGCCAGTTCCCATCGGCGCTGTACATGCCTTCCATATGCGTCGGCGTGGCTTCAGGTGTGTGCGCACATCCTTGCTGTGAATGCGTGTTGCTTTTGGCTGTGCGGTCGACACCTACACTCTTTGCAGTCTTTGTCTTTGGTCTGCCATTGTGGGGTTTCCCCATGAGCGCTCTCATAATTGGAGTGGTTTTGGGGACCTTACTAGTATTCCCCACAAAGTCTTTTTCCTGCTACTTGGATTCAGTTTGGGAGCACTTTCAGCTTTTACTGCCAAAATGCATCAATTTGCTGCAAAAAAAAAGCTGCCTTTTCCTTTGACATAAACTTTATGACTTAACTTTTGGTCTAGAGAGCTCAGTTGCAACTGAAAATTAAAATTTATGGCGGCAAATCATGCTCCTATATCTCTACGTGATGTGAGTAGCAGATGGTTTAGCTGGTAAATGGATAAAGGGAGAAGGTTTACACAAATAGAGAAGCCAGTTTACTTTCCGTATATAGTTTTGCATGAAATGTACAGATTACGGTACATGATCTCTTTAGTCACTCAATCTGTTGTTTATAGATCTGTCCTGGACCCCATTTATATGTGATGTTAACATGGAGACTTTACTTGGGTTACTTGGAAAATTATATTTCCATCTGGTGTTGATTGTCATTAGCTTGATTTTAAGCCGACGAATCTCTATAAACAGAAGTGCTCAGTTCTACTGACCACGTGTTTGCCAAGATGCAAGCTCAAAGCTAACATCTATTATCTAAAGACGTATAACAGAACTTACCTGTATTTATAATCAGTGACCGCTGGATGGAACATAATATATCTGCTGGATGCCCGTCACGATGCGGCCACATTGCTGATTGGTTTTGTGGGGTTACAAACATGGCACAAAGGGAAATGCTGCTATTGTATCAGATCTACTTATTTTCCACTCGCAGAGAAAGCATTTGTCTGCAGTTCTTTGATGTGCAATTTAAAAAAAAATCACAACTGAGGGCACATAATCTGTCTGGCTGAACAACCAGACACTCTATATACTGTTTTCACACCTGCCTGCAATGTGATGTCAGTGTGAGCCAAACAACCTCCACATGTGATTCGTCTGATTCAGCTCAGACTGTGATGGGTTTGGCATACCTGACTTTAAATTTTCTTTATCGTCTACATACATACAGAGATAAGTATCATACATTTTACAGGCACTAATTATTCCTCTTTGTCCCTTTGTTATTTCTCAGGTGGCTCAATGGCCCAAAAAGGAAGAGGAAGAACAGCCAATGTTCGGTGAAGAGCATGACTGGTGAGTGTCTGATGGATGCTGCTTTGACTCTCTGGAGTGGCACCTAAGGAAAAAAAGCACTTCTCTTACCTGAAGTACGCCTGACGTCTTCAGATGTCCACCTTTACTTTAAAGAACAAACACTCTCCAAATATAAGTAACCATTCATTTTGAAAATTGCTTTTCCAGCACTTTGGTTTGGAGGCGTTTGATATATTTTTGGATCCTCTGAATCTTTTACGCTTTATAAAAAAAAAAAAGGACTCCGTCTCGCTACAGTGTACGCAAGCGCCAAGTGAGTGACTGCAAAGAAGTTAAGCACAAGATTGATTGCTGCCGCGTGTACATTACACTTTCGATTTGTCAAGAGCAAAGAGAAAAAGTAAAACATCTTGGCACCTGTCATCAATAAACGAGAGCCTTCTGCTTTGTCTGCTTTCATGTTGGATGCAGTTCATTGTCAGAGTGACAGCTCCAAATCCCCTGAGCTGGAAGAAGCGAGTGAGGAAGGGAGGTGAGAGACTGGGAGCGGTAGAGTGGGAGGAACACCAACGGAAAAAACCAAGTCTACAGGATAGCGGATTTAATCAAATATATCTCCCAAAGGCTGAGTCCAAATGTTTCCCCTCCCAGCAGGCGTCCTCTCTGCATGACTGCTTGTGCCATGCTTTACCTGCCATGGTTCATTTGAACTGGGAAAGTATGACAATGTGTCTGTCTTAGAGGCATGGTTGTCTGAGATTCTATTATACACACTGTCAGAATTTTCCTCTCAGAGTGGACCAACCCTCAGCAAGTCTGTGGATACCTTAACAACCATAATATCATTGTGTTGTGTCAGTAGAGTGCGCTAATAGGCAACTGTTTACAACCATGTGGGCTGAAATGAATATAGAAGATTATAATATGTTAATAACGAAGCCAATAATCAAAGCCTAGGTAACCAAATCTTCTTGCTAGATAGTAGATTTAAAGTAGAGCTAGTCTACAAGAGTAGCTTTGCATGAATCCCAAATGAGCCATTCATGTGCTTATTACCCGTATGGCACATTTATGATTGCTGGTTGCTCTTCTTTGGTGTTATTTCGGCTTGTCGTGCGCCTTCACGTTCTCCAGGCTGGACACAGAAGTTTACAGACAAGTCAGTTATATGTGCAGGAGCTCAGAGATTCTTAGATTGCACCAAGGAAAAGCTGAAACAGCTTGAAAAAGTTTCTTTGTTTTTAATCAATCGGTAGAAGATTGCAGGAAGTGCAGAGCGCCCAAAGTGCCGGAAAAGTGCTTGCCGGGCTGTGATGATGTCACAAGCTGTTGCACTCAACTACCAACGCGAATGAAGCTTTGGTTCATTGTCCCTTCCTCTCCCTTTAAACAAAAAAAAAAAATGCACTGCTTCTAGTTTTTCTTTCTCAGAGTGCACAAGCCTTCCACCGCCTCAGTTTCCTGTCGCTACCTTCGTCTGCACACATCGTCACATCTTCTGTGTAGGAACCAGAAACTGGCTTTGCCTGTTCCCAGGCAAAAATAAGCCCTCCTCCGACAGAGCCACTGCCATTTCAGTTTCACTTTAACTTCATTCATTTATTAAAAGTTCAAGGACGCCCACCGCTTAAAAGAAGGCTGTTTAAAATAAAAAGCACGTAACGATTTTTACAACGTTCGCCATAATTGGTCGTTCAATTCAATTGTTCTTGGGCCTTTTCAGCGGTACATAAACACAGCATTTAATCCACTTACAGCAATAGATTTTAAGTAGCATTCAGCGACGGGACGATAAACACAGCAGCGCTTGGTTTTGCGTAATAGCTGTTGACTCAGCTCCAGCTATCGGTGTAGTGCTGTCCTCCAGCGTCATCAGTGTTTACGGTTTCAAATGTCACCTCGCTCGGATGTTGTCATGTAAGGACCTCTAAGAAACAATCCCGAGACTCCTTCAGGGATTCAAACGCCCCTCCCCACTCGACGTCGCTCGCACACACACACGCTCTCACACGCACACACGCTTTGATAAAACAAAAACGGCAAGTGTTATGGTGGGAAACTTGCGGAGACAAAATATTTATCTTGACTCGGCCGCACTTGAAAAATCTCCTTCCTTTTCCTGGGTTTTGCTGGTGGCCCGTCTGGGAGGGGCCGGCAGCCAGAGCCAGAGAGCCGCAGCGGTATTGATTTTGGGCTTGGCTTCCAAACACAGCCGCAGCAGCGGCTCGGGGATCCGCCTGCCCTGCCAACACAGTGGAGCTGACGTTTTATCATATGTGATGGCTCTCTGGTTCTTCTGACTCCTCTTTAAACCTCTTCCCCTCCTGCATTCTCCCATCTGACCTTTTTCTCATTTCTCTGGCTCACCTCCTTTTTACTACTTTTCTTCTTCATTTTTTTCCTCTTTTCCCAAAAGTTCTTCTTATCATTTTTTTTTTTTTAATTTGACAGAAAGAACCCGAGTGCTTCTCCGTTTGGAAAACTGTCACTTTTGTGCCTTTGGCGAGTGCTCTTCTCTCTCTTTTGTCTCTTTTTTTCTCTTCCTCCCACCATCCACTTCTTCCTCCCCCCTCCTCCTCTAAAAATCTGTAACCGAGCCAAAAAGGCAGAGCCCAACTGACACTGCCAGTCACTGCTCTCACCACGCCTTGGTGCACGCACACAGACACACAAAAGCGAATATAACTGGGTCCATTTTTAACCGCTAAAAATAAAGAAAAGCGGGCTTTCAAAGATAGCCCGCGTTGATTTTTCTGTATCAGTTTTTTCATAGAAGTATAATCAATAGAAAAAGCAAAACTACATCAAATTGATACTTGCTGTGACCGCCCTGTGCCTTTAAAGTCACCAGTGCTTATTGGTACATTTGCACAAGTTTTTCGGCTTTTTTTCTTGGATTCATGGAGAGCTTGCCACAGTTCTTCTGTTGATTTAGGCCGTCTCTGTCGCTTCCGTCTCCTAATGTAATCTGAAACTCTGTGGGGACCGAACCATCTGTTGCGCGACCCTTTCGTCTTCTTTCTTTATGATTGGGGTCTTTGTCGTGCTGCAGAATGAATTCAGGACCAATCAGACGCTTCCTTTGGTAGATCACAATCTCAGCACCCCGATCCTCACATGCAGCGCGTGTATGAACAAAGTGCAGAGATTTGTCGGTAGCCCTGTTTGTGTGGGGCTGCACTTTAAAAACACTCGCGCTGAATTTATTTGCGACTTGCAGCGTATCATCTCCGCCCCTCCCAACTTCATAGCTACTGTAAATATCACGTGAAATGTCTGCAAATCTGCTATTTCCTGTGTCTCCTTGCTTGCTCTTATGGACTCGCAGTATGGAAAAAAGAACAAACTGTGCCTTTTCTAAGTTTAAAGCAGAGGAACGACTGTAAAATAGGACAGAGAGAGAACAATCCAAATACTGTCAGGTTAGATCAGCTGGGGTTGTAGTAAGAACCTCAGCTCGGTTAGGATCAAACCAAACAGTAAAGATCTTGTGTGTTTAATTGTGCGACCGCAGTAATTTGAGTTACTTTGTGTCAGTACACAACTTAAAGGCATGACTGCAGTAGGAAAGTATGCATAGTACTTTTGTTCTTGTTTTAGTTTAAAAAAAGGTTTGCAAACTTTCCAAAGTAATTCATGTAAAGCAGCTTCCTCCCATCTGACCCTGTTAGTTACTTGGAAAGCTTGTCGAATATCCTTTCTGCTAATTAAAGACTAATTATGAACGGGGGTTCGCTCTTACATGCATTATCATATGCCAGGCTAAAAAGAAGCATTTCCCCTCTGGCCACATTTACTGTAGCATCAGAGGGTAAGTGGGGTTAATTATGAGCTCTGCTGCCTCTGTAACCACACGGCAGTGTCACAGTGCACCGGTGTGCTCGTCTGCATGGCTGTAGAAAGGTGAAAGCTTCAACCGTTACAGTTTATTACGAGGGGAGCTTTAAAGAAAGAGACAGAGGTCAGAGTAACATAAATAAAGTTTTTTTTTTTATAATGTGGATCATGGAAAACTATTCTGTTCTAGTCTAAAACTAAAAATATGATGCTGGAAAGTGAACCCAGGTGCCACAGGCTGAGTAGCGGACCACAGAAACTCTGTGGGTATAGTCTAGTGGCTGCATTTGAATTATTAGCACTTGTCCCTATTAGAAAGGTACTGACTGTGTTCCCCTGCAGGTTAAATGATGTGAATAAACAACCCCTTGATTGAAACTGGTTTTTCTATCATGATTTTTTTATTCAGGCATCACAGTGTCTTCCTCGAACACCACTGTTGTTCCTTCCAAGGTCTCCAAATGTGGTTTTACCTTTTTATTCAGAGGATTGAATTCAAAGTGGTGTACAGTGGCACTAAAAGATAAGGACGATGATGATTCAGTACTCCTGCCGTGATAGGATGTAATCGTTGTATAGATGCTCGCCTACAGCATCTTCACTGAGAAACACGAATACGTGATCTGTCCTTTCATTGGTTCTTTCTCTCTCAGGGTACATTCCCAGCTACCTCGAAAAGGATGAGCCATGTGTGGTGTGTGGCGACAAGGCCACAGGTTACCACTACCGCTGCATTACCTGCGAGGGCTGCAAGGTACACGCACACACACACACACACAAACCCAGAGAAGCACACCCCAGGTTCATAACCTGCATAATGGCTGCAAGAAAACTTAATTTAATGCCTTCGAGGTCAAGTGCCAAGACACACACGCGTGCATGTGTGACTCACAGCCATGCACGCACACACTCTTCACCAAGGTCACGCACATATTGCTGTCACTTCAGCTCTGAGACGTGTGTCATTTGTCTTCCTTGCTGTCAGTGTGCTGTGTGATCAGGCTGCTTTGCTTCCTTTTGCTCGTGTGTTTGTTTATCATTTTATATTTAGGCGTCACTGAAGGGATTGAGCGTTGCTGGGAATGATGTATTTGATGTCTCAGTTATTGGGCAGCATGGGGGGAAAAAAGGCTTTTTTTTTTCCTTTGGTTTTTTTCCACATAAATCTTATTTATGGTAAATATTTCATGCTCACTTCCCTTTAATATGTAGAAGTATCTACACCTGTCAAAAGAATGCTTTTGATCTAATAATAGAAGCATAATATTAAATCTCCTCTTACATTTTCCTCTACAGTTTGTTTGTCTTGTGCCCAGACGGTTGGGCTGTCGCATAGATTTCACAGAAATTGCCTCAGATTTAGTAGCAAGTCGGGCTGACAGTACATTTAATCAAATTTTGCATTAAACACATAAATTTCACAGCAAAGACGCAGCAGCGGTAATTAAAATGTCTCCCTGCCAGCCAGCAGCGGCTGCGACCGGAAGCCAAATGTTTTCAGGGCTTTCGGCGTGCTCGTGTTTCTCCGTCTGTGTCAGTGACCGCGTCTGCTCGCTCTGTCTCCCTCCAGGGTTTTTTTCGTAGGACCATTCAAAAGAACCTCCACCCGACCTACTCCTGTAAGTACGATGGCTGCTGCATCATCGACAAGATCACCCGCAACCAGTGCCAGCTGTGCCGCTTCAAGAAGTGCATTGCTGTGGGCATGGCCATGGACTGTGAGTACTAGTAGAACTTATCCACAATTATTGTCACTTGTTTCTTTTTTAATAAAGATTCAAGAGTAGTAATGCTGCAGTAGAGATGAACAGCGCAGGGACCCAGTATTTAACAGCTGGAGCTGCAACTTTATATGATATGCAAACAAATTACAGGTGATATACAAACAGTGTGCCTCTTAATTTCTAATTTCTTCCTCCTCGTCTTCCCACCTCCTTTTCCTTCCAGTGGTACTGGATGACTCAAAGCGGGTGGCTAAACGGCGCCTGATTGAGGAGAACAGGGAGCGGCGAAAGAAGGAGGAGATGGTAAAATCCCTCCAGAGCCGTCCGGAGCCCACGGGGGCCGAGTGGGAGCTGATCCGCATGGTGACGGAAGCTCATCGTCACACCAATGCTCAGGGCGCACAGTGGAAGCAGAAGCGCAAATTCCTGGTGAGAAGCTACGGCACAGTGACGCACAGCCTGTGTATTGTGATTGTGTTCACTTTCTCTAGTTACCAATATTCTATTACTAGGAAAAGCTTACAATCAGGAGATCAAACAATTTTCTTTTCTACATTGCTGCCACACTGTTTCTCCAGCATAGTGTGAGAGCACATATAAGTGATAGATTAGGGTTAGTTCAGCTTGGATTTTTTATTGCTGTCATTTCTTTAGAGCAATTTAACCCTAGAACACCATCGCTAACCCCGGGGTTTTTTTTACCTGATATAATATACCCAACAAAAAGTACTTGGCATCAAAATATCTCAAAATATGACAACACATAACAAATTAGAGTGGTCTTCTTTTATTTTCAACTATTTTCTAACAAAATGAAAAAGAGGTGTCATGGGGGGAGAACCCTAAAACAATGCTCCAAAATTACTGAAAAATTAGGAATTCGAGATTAAAAAAATTCTAAACAAAATAATAACGACACTGGAAAGTTGGTCTTTGGTCCAACCATTCCTGGGACATTTGAGACTTCCTTGGTGAATGCACAGTCTCCTCGACAAACAAACAGCTGCAGGAGAGAGAAACAAAAAAATTGCACTTTTTGGTGGGTAAAAATGACCAGTTGACTAAAATATTTTTTTGGTCACATGAATTCCTTTGGAAATCACCACTTTGTGATATTTATTCATAACCACTGCACTAAATAAGGATAACATGCAAGTTCCAGGACCACTCTTACTTACCTATTCCTTATATGCAGTAAATAGACGCAGAGTAGTAATAGCGTGGACACACTTCCTGTCCAAGCCTGCGGGGCAGTCAGCACACATCACTAAGGGACGACTCCTTTCTGCTGTCACTGGTCCTGCCTCACCTGCAAGAGTGCCAGTGGTAGAGACGTCGAGCACGCAACAGATCAGGACTTGAAATGCGGCAAGATCGCCTGATTTTATACACTAACGCTTTCACCGGGTGAAATCCACCCAAAACCTACTTTACCCTCTATCACTATTGCCGGGTGAAAATGACCCGAACACATGGCTATAGGAAAAAGTGAGCTTTTGGTTAGAGAAACACCCACACCTTCAAAGACGTCAAAGACAATGCTGAAGCTACCCGAGGACCCATGACACTCAGATACACGCAACATATTGAAAATCATGTAAATATATTTGCTCAGGTGAAAATCACCCAGCGACAGTGTTCTAGGATTAAGGCGGCTTCTAACATTACAAGATTATCTACTAAAAAAAAGTAGCTCGTCAGTATTACCTTAGAAAAAAGCTTCTTCTCCAACAACACAAACAGCAACAAGCTCATTAATTTTACTCAGAGTGACAGCATTAGTCAAACTAAAACCTAGCCATTGCTCCTCAGCGGGCTTCGCCAACAGTGTTGCGGGGCTGTGATTAGCTTGCAGCGACTGAGGTGGAGCTCTGTGTAGATCACAGACACTTATTGATGTTGCTTGTGTCAGTTTCACTTGCGAATCCAAGGTGATTACGACATGATGTAAAGGTTGTCTCTCTGAAATCCAGCTAGCTGAGCTACAGATATACACTGTGTCATAAAAGTATAATTCAATATCTTTCACTATGAAGGAGCTGTAGTAGCTGCCCACACACAGAAACGGCGTGAAAAGAAACAAAGGAACACAGCAGCCTTGTAACAGCACCAAATTGCTCATTTGAAAATTTTTGGGTTTTTTTCGGATTACTTGATTTGCAAAACTTATCTGAGACCTCTTAACACCAGGAATACTGGTGTGAGACATGTTACTCGTGTATGATTCAGGAAGAAGCTGGTCTTTTATTTTGAAAATTCTCAAATTATGAAACTTTTCTTTTGAAGGCAAACAGTCTGCACTTTTGATTTGTGTCAAAATCTTCACACTTTCATAATCTTGTAGACAAGTGATTGTCTTTCATGTAAACTATGAGTGACCGTGGCAGTCTGCTAGCAGTCAGAAGGAGGTTTAAAGTGCAGCACTGTACACACCTATGCAACAAATTTCACCTAGCAGCAGAAAACAATACTCATCGGTATTCCATTTATGGAATACTCGGAGGTTTCCGGGGGTTTGCCGACCAGTCTCTGGAGCTGTGTACTGATGTTTTAGCAGTCAATTTCACGGCAACTGCCGACAACCTCCAGCAACCACGAGTATAAGTGGTTACTGGAGGTTACTAGTTGCCGCTGAGTGAAATCAGAAAGCATCAGAAATCACACAGTCGCCTTTAGTTTGAGTGGTGGTTGAGGAATACTCATTTTTCCCTAACAACCAGTGGTTGCCAGGAAGTCCCCAGCTGGTCTCTAGGCCTGTGTGGCTGAGTCCTTAACATACCTCGTGGCCTGTTTGCATTGATGATTAATCAGTTATCTTATTCAGTATTTTCATTTATCAACCTTTAGTCTTTAGATTTTTGCTCATTTTCAATAAAGCTCATATTGAAAATATAATTGCATACGACTTTATTTTGGGATGATTTCAAAGATACCCAACCTTTTATAGGAGCTATCAGACCCATTTTTATTAACGTCTATATTTATTAACCTGCCTGCATACACAGAACCAGAGACGCTCTGTGCATGTGTGAGTATGTGCGTGTTTGAGATTGGCAGGGATAATTACATTCACCCCAAAGATCCGAGGCTTATACGAACTTTTAATTTATATTCATATTTTGGGAGTATAAAATACCCATTGCAGAAATAAAAAGAGAACCACTCCTGACAGAAGCATTCCCACCTGAGTAATGTTATAATATTTCTTTCAAGTCATCTCCATCTTTCACCGGTGGGGGTTGTTGCAGGGAACACATCTGCACTTAGAGTACTCTAACAAGTTCCTTTAGATGAATTCAATTCAGTTCAGCTTTATGTATACAGCCCCCAAATCACAACAACAGTGACCTCGAGTCGCTTTAGATAAAAAGGTAACGACACTACAATAATAGAGTGAAAGCGGCAATATTCAGACAAACCCCTGCGAGCAAGCACTTGGCAACATTAGGGAGGAAAAACTCATTTTTAACAGGAAGGAACTTATCACGGAACCAGGCTCAGGGAGGGGCAGGGTGAGGGGAGAAGAATAGAAAAGGCCACTATGGAAAAGAGCCATTAGAGCCGACTCTGCAGAAAATAGAATAAGTTTAAGTCACATTAAGGTCATTTTAAATCAGTTTAAAGCGCTACCACAAGCTAATTCACACAATTTTAGTGTTTTCAAACAAACATGCAGTCACTCACACGTCTTTATCGCCGCGCCGCGTGTTCCCCGGTCTTTTTCTATTTTTCTCACCTCGTCTGTGACTTTATTCCTCAGTTCACCCCAGAATTGTGGGTTTTATTCATTCAAATCCTTCTGGGTTCTTAACACAGACATAATTCTCCTCATAGTTTTCATTTGCACCTCAACTCTCCGTTTCCACTTTAATCTCACGCTCGTCTTCATTTCTTTGTTTTCTCCCTCACTGTCCCTCGGTGTCTCCCCTTGCTTTCCTTTCTCTCTTGCCCATCTGCTTTCTGTAAGATCCTTTCTTATCTCAGCCAAGGCAAATCCTCAGTCATTAGCGCTCATCTGCAAGTTGGCAGGCAGTGTGTGTGTGTGTGTGTGTCTCTCTCACTCACTGTTCTCCTGCATGTGTTAGTGCTCAGATTCATCCTGGACAGCCCTGTCTGGGTGTCCCCGTCTGTATCGAGCTCCTCCTGTCACGCATAAACACAGACTCTGACCTTATGTTTTGGCTCAGGCCTATCAGAGATACTTACACAGTTTTAAGTGCTTGTCAACAGCTTCACAGCAGAATGAGATATGTCATGTCCAAATCAAGGCGCTGTATTTAAAAAATTCTATCCCACCGAGGTGGAGAGGATTTCAAAGCATTCACGGTGTGCTTATTGCAGAAGGCAGTGGATGGATGTGATGAGACGATGGGGCCTTATGGGGCTTACATAGCTGCATAGCTTTGTCCTGTCACCATTTCCTCGTGACTCACGAATCGGTTGAAGGTCAGAGTTGGTGTTAAAATTGGGGTTAAACATATTTTTAACAGCACTTCGAATTAAAGCGGCCTATCTTAAAGACAGGTCTTGCAGCAAGCAGAATTTAAAGCTCAGCACAGTAACCCTGATCTGCCACAACCCTGAGCTTGGTTCATCTAAAGGATAAACTGTTCCATTTTACACAGCCTTCAACCACTAACGGGGATCTGGAGTCTGGAGTCACTGAACCCTGAATATCTAAATTTAAATGCTAAGCCAACCAGGATGAGCCCATTCTGCCCTATGGGGACTACTACTTTAAAACAGCAGCAATGACACTGCTTCTCATACAGTGTACATCAGCATGCAAACGAGGGCTGATGCACTCGGGGATGACCCTCCCCACTTAGACTGGAGTGTTTTCCTGAGAGAAGAGAAGAAATTCAGTATGTTGGGAGGCTAATTTCATTGTTATGGCACATATATCAGATACAGGCACAGAACAAGTAAGGAATACAGGGATACATGAGTACCTTGCATATATGGGTGGCAGCAACCCACACGAACAAACTAAAAATATGCTAAAAGTTCAATGGTCGATTCAGGCCGACTGCATTAGCGATCAGTAGATGTAGACTCTTATGTTAAATTGGTAAACTCTAAAGCAGAAATAACTGCCTGATGCTAAAAACGGTTTATAAGCACAGGGGTAAGTTAAACTGTATGTAACCTGGACGTGTGTACTGGCCCAAGTACAATGTCCACAATATCTCATTCTAGGGCTTGTTTCAAAAATCTTGGAACCAGGGCCTTCCAGTCCACAATTATCACAGGTTCACTCAGGTTCACGGTCACTGATCTTCTAGGTTTGGGAAGAGGATTGGCAGTAGCAGACTCCGCAAGAGTAAACAGACCTCCACCCCACACAACACGCAGGACCACAGATTTATGAAACAAAAATGGCCTTTATGTAAGTAAGTATCTTACTCAGCAAACATACTCTTAGGTAAAATAAATAAACTCAAATATACCACAAAAATAATGTAAACAACCAAGATGAATGTAAACAAAGAAAACAAAATGTTTCGATACCCCAAAAGGAAAAGAAAATGATTAATGATTTCATTTAGTGCCCAGAACAAAAAACAACCTGAATCTCAGGCGGAAGAAAAGTAGCAAAGAAATTAAAAGTTGATCTTTAGGTGGAATCCCTTTTGGGTTTTGTGTTCCTACCACCCTCCCTTTTAAATAAAAAGTAAATTCATATTCTAACTAATCAGTACAACCATGGATTAAACATCCCTTTTTATTAACAGATGAAATGAAAAAGTATAATAACAGCAGCTCCGTCACAAAAATGTGTGAAAAGTCTTTTCCCCCTTTTTACTGGAGAACCGTACTTCGCGGTAACATGGAGTTTTTCCCCTTACTGTCTTCGTTCTCGGCACCCCACCTTCACGCAGCGAGCTGCAGGCGATGCGTTCAGGGCACGCCCGGAAATTAAACTACCAGACGAGAAACTACGATACCTTCAAAGAAACTCGTATTTCTGAGTGCTGTAAATTTTATCAGGGTTACATGTACAATAGGTTAAAGTTATGGATTTATAGCAAAGGTGGATGCTAACACACTTTCTGAGCATGCCTACTCACCACACTCATCTGTATGGTGTTAAAGTACAGAGAACCTGTTTGTTCAAATGTGGGCACTTAAAGACCATGATAGTCAGTAATCTCAAGACAAGGCTTTAAATGCAGTGTTAAGTGGAAATTTACACAGTAAAAGAGTCATCAGCACTTAAGTAGCATTTTAATTCTAATGCATCTAATGCATGAATCACTTTACAGAAGACTTATTTAAGTACTTGAGAGAGGGGGTCCTTAGGTGTCATTAACACAGGCTGAGACACTGGAAAGCAACCGGCTGGCAACCTTCAGTCTCCAGGCAAAAGCAAACCTCAAACTGCTTTGTTTGTTTCATCAGTAAAGCACGACTTCTGGTCTGCTTCCAGTAGCACTAGGTTGGTATTTAACATACTGTCTATGTAACCATGTCTATGTGACCACTGCTTCTAGCAGCCAAAGAAATTCAAAGTATATTTTTAGTGCCTTAGCCTATGTGCCAGTGACAGCAGCAGCCACTGACCAGGGGTTCCCTTTGGGTTGCTGACCGCTCTCTGTGTGGTTGAGGCTTTACAGGCTATAATGGATAATAATAAAACATCGGCTATCATTACACTTAATCTAATTTTTGTACCGAGAAGAAGTGAGCAGGACACATGAGTGAATTTGTTTCCATTGTCAGCTTTGTGTGTTTTGTTTGATTTTCTGTCTCGTAGCATCGCCTACAGTACATTGTGGCAGTGTTGACTGCTTGTGAATGAAGCCGTTTCAGAGATAACGTGGGGCCTGATGTTTCATTGTTGCTAAGACCAACTAACATATCTAGCCCATTGAATCATTTGGCTATATGGAGGGGAACACACTGCTCTGACTTGTAACACAGTGTTCTCTCTCACACGCTTTGGTCTGGCATCTGGAAACGGCGTTGATGAGAGAAGATTCGGCTCAGCTGTGCGCGGCAGCTGTGCCTGTGTGGGTATCTACATCGGTCCAAAGGTCATAGCATTCCTAATTGTCTGATAGCGCTTCTATTAAAAGGAAACCGCAATTCTTGTTCATTCACAGTTCAACGCAGTCTGCAGAGAATGCATGGAAAGTTTTGTTTGTGCACGCCTACATATTAATGCGTCTCGATGAACATTTTAACCGTAAAACGAGCTGCAGGCGAGGTGTAAGGTCTCGTCGACGTCAACAGTCCCATCTCAAAGGAAGGAATGTCAGCACGCTGGCAGTCTACAGCTTCCCAGTGCAATAAGACAAGATTGATTCCATGTGTATTCAAAAGGCTTTTTCTTCAATATTCAGATATTTCTCAAAGATAGAACTACAGTACACGTGATCGTACAAATTTGTGAAGCATGAATGCAAAATTATTCACTCATATTTACTAACAGGCAGGATGGTGAGCTATGCTTCTTCCTTCTACTTCCCGCCTACTAAAGGTCAATATACACTCCTTGCTCCACGTTTTCTATTCAGTTTGTTGGGCTGGAGAAGTGAAGCATAAATCCTCATGGCGGCACTTCATCTCACACAGACCTCCTTTTTTCCACGATTGGTCCTGAACTTCTGACCTTTAAGCTGTTGCTCTCAAAAACATTAAAAGGCCTTGAAAAGCTCTCCCCAGCTACTTAGTTGTGCTGCAACCTAGCAATGAGAAACAGAGACATATGTGATTCACTGCATGGTGGGCATATGGTTTTGATTGAACAGAGAGTTAAAAACAGCAGTTTTTTAACCTGTACTCATGAGGGGCTCTTATGATCATGCCATGCAGTTCATTATACTCTTCTGTGTATTTAAAACATTTATATGTGACCTATATTTCTAAGATTCTTGCACCTTGCAAAGTAGCTTCTGAGTGATTGGCACTGATAACAGCTCAGCGTGTTGTGGCAGTTTCACTATCAACGTTCAGTCACATTTCTGTGATTGGTGATAATTTATTCATTAGTAATGCATTTTAACCACACACATGTTCACCGTTTCACAACAGTGAAACCGATTTATCTTCTCCAGCTATGCAGGAGCAAACCTTTTGCAGACCTAATGCATCTGATAAAATAAAAGGTCAAGATGACACTGCAGCAAAAAGTTTTTTTTTTTACTGCTTTCTCCCCTTAATGAGCAGCATTATACTCGGGGAACTGGAAATTCCCCGAGTGTAATGCTGCTCGTCTTCGACTCTAAATATCTTTTGGCTTCCTTTGGGACACATTCTGGGCCTTTTTCTTTTCAATGCGCAGAGTTTTGTTCAAGGAGAGCTTAACACTTATTAAAAAGCCTGCTTGGGCTCCCTGACTAACTAGTCTGTACAGCAGCAAACAAACACATAATCCCTTGCCAGCTCTGCGGGTACAGCTGAGTGCTTTTCCTCGGTGTCACCCAGATGGCTGTGCAGTAAATAAACAATAACAGTTGCAAGAAAAGTCCATTAGAAAGCACATATTAGCCTTGCATAGGCCAGTGAAGAGGAAACTATTTACAAATACTAATTAGTAATCATACATTCATTGTGCATGAACGGCTCTATGGAAATGCCAATTGACAAGCTGCAGTCGTGTGAAAAAGACCGTTTCCACAGGCCTCTATGCAGGGCTGTGAAAATTCAAGAACACCTCGATAACTTGAAGTTATCATTTTCTGTGTGACTTTTTTTTTAATCTCACATCCTTGTGGAGGAACTTTGGCCCAATCTTCTTTACAATGTTGCTTTAGGTTTGAGGTTTGCAGGCATTTGTTTATGCAGAGCTCTGTTGCAGCATTACACTCGGTTTAAAACACTTGAGTCTTTCCCTTTTTCAGCCATTCTGTTTTGGATTTGCTGCTGCGCTTGTGATCATCGTCACACAGCATGACTCAGTTTGGGTCAAGCTCTACCTGCCTTGACTCTTGTATACCTCTGTTTGGTATACAAGACGAATCTACGGTCGACTGAGTTACTGCAAATGTCTCCAGGTCTTGTGTTGTAAAACAAGCCTCCTTCGCCATCTTCCTCCGTTTGAGGTATTTGTGCTGGTTTGCTGTATTTGGTTTTCAACAATTGTGGCGCTGTGCTTTATGACCAGACATCAACTGTTTGGTCTCGTAGAAGTCTTGTGTTTTATTCATATGCAGCTCTGCCAACTTGGAGCTGTATCCTTTTTACAGAGAGGAGGCTTCTTCCACTCTTTTTTTAATTGTCCTGTCATCAACTTTAACATTTAGCATGCTAACAGAGGCCTATAGAGTCTCAGGTGTATCGCTCTGTGGGATCTGACCTTGGAGTGAACAGCCACTGGGTAGACTGTAGCATTGTGTTAACACACAAATGAGTGATCCAGAACAGTTAGGCAGTTGTGGAATAAAATTCACGACTCGCACATATAGCGAGGTTAAAACTAGGAGGTTAACGAATTAGATACACGAAACTAATGCTATTGAGCCCATTGTTAAAAACTCTGAACTGTATCACAGCCAGAGCAGAACAATGCTGCGTTTTCATTCAAAGAACTGAAGACTGCATTTGCATTTTACTGATTAGGCGAGCTTTACTGAATTGCTTTTAAATTAAAGATATGTAATTGCCACCCCTCCATATTACGCACTTGGCAAACTATGAAGTCTACTTTGTTATGTTTCATTTAAAACGTCGGTAAGTCTGAATTAGAAATTAAAGCGTGTAAAAGTGTTTTTGTGTTAATAAAGTTGTACCTATGAAGTCGGGTAGGGACAATGGGATCTGTGGAGTGTCGCCTTTACAGATGCATTGGTTCAAAGAAGAAAAGACCCTCCCCAACTCTCTCTGTTGCTGCTGCCATCATGTGGTGTGATTTCTGCACAGGCTGCAAATATTGCACAGCAGATTTTATTTTATTTTTTTTTAGCAAATCTAAAGCATGCTCGCTTTCTTTAAGTGCTTCTCTTTTGTCCCCAGCATCAAGAGTGATGGACACCAGCTGACACGTTAGCTTAGAAATCAAGTCCATTAAGGCCCAGTCACACCGAACAACCATTCTTTGTATAATGAACATTTAGTTTGATCCGAAACGAGTGACCAAGCACACGAGATCATCAAGAAAAGGAGCCGAGGGACGTTTTCTCAAAGACTTGGGCCACCTGGGTCTCCTACCTTTTACAGTTGTGCACTCACTTTTTTACCCTATACTAGTATTAACTACTGAAGTGTAGTAATCTGCAACGACTGTGTTATTGCGCCTGTGCGAACCTCGCTGCAGATTACATAACATACTTTGCCAGAGGACCAGTGAGACACAGCGTCTGTGATTTGAGCTCTTTTCTTTCCAAGTTTTTTTTGTTGTTTTTCTGCTGCCTCTTTTTCTTCTTGAGAATTTGAGTCGAGGGGTTTGCGTCAGCAAAACTTGGAGCAACGTTCGTGTGGGATTTCATGACTCTCGTGTTGCCACACAGCACGATGAACAGTTTATAGTGAGAGCAGGCTAAAGTCCATCAGAAGCAAAATCCCAAAGGATGATCAGATGGATGGTTTCAATGGCAGTGTGAGCCGAGTGACATTTTTCCTAATGAATATTTTCATCAAGTCCGCAGATGATGGTAGGAAATTTGAGTGAAATACAGACTTTGCTTATGCCATACAAATCCATCAGACAGAACAGTGATATGATCACATTAAGTTCCCCGGTAATACTAATCCTGCATGGATTGAGCTACAGACTATATTACATTGTCATCTGTGTCAGCTGTGAATCGTGACACAGAGCGAAACCCGAGAGAGCAACCCGTCGCTCTCACGGCAGCTGTTTTCCCAATACTGACGTGAAAAACGGCCGCTGACCTCCACCAACAAAAGCAATGTTTTGTTTTGGCTCCTGCACGACAAGAGTTGCAGTCCATCAAAGTTATTATTACAACTATTTAAATTTTCCGTAATTGCCCAGCTTTCAGCCTCACAGCAGAGGACTGGCTGTGTTCGCACTGATTTACACAATCCTTCTTCCTCTGCATCGTGATTGATGACTCTTTGTTCGAGGTGATTATTCCTCTACTTTTATCTCATCCCATTTATGGCCAGAGCAAAGTCTGAATAAATGACTCTGTCCCCGACGCATGCTTTATTCACTGGAGCGGCAAACAATATTTTTCACAGTCATAACATCAATTCAAACAACTCTGTAAACATATATATTAGTGATTGGCCGTCTCCCTTTAAGTAAGTGTTTTCTGTTTGATTACATGTGCCTGTCCTTTCTCCAAGGACAATCTACTATCCTTTCATAAACTCTTTTTTTGATTTGCAGCGCTCTGTGGAAGACAAACCATTTAGAAAAATGTTGTTTTACTGTCGTATCCTAAAGAAATCCCATAAAAAGGACATAATATTTACTACTTTGTCTGAGGTGCTCAACTACAACAACAGACCGTACAAACTGGAAAGGCAAGCAGCTGTGACTGGGTGTCCATCTGGCTCGAATCACTTTGTTATTTAAAAAAAATAGAAAAGGCTATGCGTAGTACACATAGAGAAATGTAGCCACAGTTAAAAAAGGTCTTAGACTGCAGATTCAAACAAGGAGGCAAGCAGGAGGTTGGATGCTTTCGCTAAGTGAAGAAGTGGATCAGAGACTAGGACAGCTGACTGTGAGCGCACGATATCCTCAACGCATTTCCATTCCATTTATTTTGTAATTTTGTTTGCAATCATGCTTTAAACTATCTGCACAGTCTGATGAATGACATCACTTTAATGTCAAAGACACATGAGGGGTGCGTTTCAAAGTCTCACCTGCTCAGGCCTCCTCAGTGTCCTCCTCAGTCGTACTGGTTTCCACGATTTGTACAGAAGCACCGAACTACTGTCCACTGAATACTTAGCATATTCTAGGCCTTGGGCAACAGCTGACATGGTTGTTTTTGATGTTTTCATGGTATTTGTTGACTAAAAGCATTTGAAAACAATGCAACAGTCTTTTGACTGTATTTGGCTCAAGAGTTGGCAGTTCGTCTTGTAATCGGAAGGTTGCCAGTTCGAGCCCCGGCTCCGACAGTCTCGGTCGTCGTGTCCTTGGGCAAGACACTTCACCCGTTGCCTACTGGTGGTTGTCAGAGGGCCCGGTGGCACCAGTGTCCGGCAGCCTCGCCTCTGTCAGTGCGCCCCAGGGCGGCTGTGGCTACAATGTAGCTCACCATCACCAGTGTGTGGATGGGTGGATGACTGTAATGTAAAGCGCTTTGAGGTCTAGTAAAGCGCTATATAAATACAGGCATTTACCATTTAAAGGATGTGCATAGCAATTGTGACATTGTGTATTGTTTAGTAGGCCCTGCTTTATCCTCGTTTCTGACTCATAATTTACAAAATCAGCATTTTATCCTGCCTGTTAGTCTTAAAACAAGCGATTGAATAAATATTCATGAAAGTGTTTACTGAGGTCAAAGATCGAGGGACCCTCGGGGCTTTGCAGAGCTGTATACTAGCTTCATCTTCTATGATCAAACAGTTTTTATTCTTTTCTTAATTTAACTTTTCCTCTGTGCACTAATCAGCCGCCCACATTTATTTCCCCATTTAGCCAGAGAAAATCGGCCAGTCTCCAGTCGCTCCAACATCAGACGGAGACAAGGTGGACCTGGAGGCCTTCAGCGAGTTCACCAAGATCATCACTCCCGCCATCACCCGTGTCGTTGACTTTGCCAAAAAACTGCCCATGTTCTCTGAGGTGAGTGGCGGTTGGTTTGACCTGAAGAGCACAGGGAAGGCACCGGGGCCAGAATTAACGCTCCTTCTATTTGAGGAGAACCAAAAATCGGCAAAACTGTTCGATAAATTTACCACAGCTAAACGAAGACTGCTCCAGTTTACCAGAAAAGTCCAGCACAAAAGGAAAGCGCTGATCATTTACATATTTCCTCAAGCAATCGCAGTGTTTGCAAAATAAACCGGCCTTTGTTTCTAACAATTAGTGAAGCATTCCTGCTCCTGTTTGGCCTGCCTCACTTAGCAGCACGTAATCATGTTTCCCTTCTGTGCTGCTTGTAATGAGACCTTGGGTGATTGGATAATTATCAGGGTGTATCAGAATAGCTGTCTCGTGGGACAGCTGTAGTGACAGAGCTGTACGACTGTGAATCTGCTGCGTGATGAATTGCAGAATTAGCATATTTTAAAGCAGAAGTAAAGCATTGTATAATTATTATTGTACAAGTATCACTATCATGACAGATACTACTAATCAAATTGGTGTCTGAGCATGAATAAACCCCTCATAGTGCTCCTGCAGCTGGACGTTTAGCTGTAACAAATGCAAAGTTTGAATATTCCAGACACAAGCAGATAATCAGTAATATTTAATTTGCTGTCTTCTATTCACATTATAAAACATTTTATTATGAGAGAAGCCTTTTTAATCTGATTAAAGACGCAGAGGGAGGGAACCCTGTTTAGCTTACAAGCAATCTGTTCGTGGCTCTGCAGGAAATTACTAATAAGAATCCACAGAAACAAAGCCAGCACTCATTTAGCCAGTAAAAATTAATCCGTTGCTTTTCGACAAACACATGCAGTACTAACTGCATTATTAGGCATTTACTTTAAACCTGCCCCCTAGTTAGAAATTTACGAGACAAATCGAGCCAGTGAATGTCAATTAATCTGCTCAGCAGTCAAGAGCAACGAGGAACGAAACAAGCTTTGCATCAAGGTACGATTAATTCAGCACATCAGAGCCTGCAGATTTAATTGAACAGGTTTTAACCCAGAGTTTCTAATATCCATGTAAATCAGGGTGTATTAGTCCTAATCTGTGTTCATCAGTGGGGCAGAAAACGTCCGCCTATTTTCAGCCCATCTTCATATTTCTCTTCCTCACATCCCTTCCTCTGCCTTCCTCCCTCTCATTTATTATTTATTATCCTCTTTACCTGAATTCTCTCTGCCATTATTTGCTGTACTGCTTTATTGACACTTGGATAATGGTGACGATGTGGGAAGGTAGCAACGCAGCTGAATCATATCTAATGTGTGAGCACTGAGGCAGTCGACTGAAGGACACATAGTTCTTATTTTCTATGAAACTCGTGGAATGAAAAAACATTTGTGCCAAAGATTCAGTTTGTGGGTGGCAGGTTCACCACTGTGCAGATACCAGTGTTGGTATATGACACTGGCATTGTTTGTTAGTTTGCTTCATATTTGTAGTTATTTATTATTACGACCCGTTGATATCGGCCATAGGAATGAGATTGCTGATACAAGCAGCTTAAGTGAGTTTCTTCTGAAGCGCTTCTGGGATCCAGATTGGCTGAGGAGCTCAGTAATTTGGGATGGACTCACATGAGAGCCGCTACTCCTCCACATTGAATGGAGCTGGTTGAAGTGGTTGGAGTGCCTGATTAAGACGCCTCCTGAGGTGTTTTTGTCATGTCCAGCAGGAATGTTGGCTCCGGGCAAACCCAGGCCTCACTGCAGTGAATGTACATCTCAGGTGGCTTCTGGTGTTTCTGGGAGACGTGGCTGGTGAGACGGAGGTCTGGGCATCTCTGCTCAGACTGCTGCCGCGGCCTTTAGACTCAGATAAAGAGCCGATGGATGGACATAATATAATAAAATGGTTTATAAAAGAAATACAGTAAACTACATAAAAAACACTGTAAAAATTGGTTAGTAAATTTAGTAAAAACAAACAACGACATCAACTTTCAGAGGACTTTAAAGTGACTTAAATCTCTTTTTTTTTGCACTTAATGTTCACGTTTGTTTTGGCCTTTTGGGATTTTAGTCTTATTAAATAAACTTTCCTTACTTACTTGATTTATTTTCGAGAATATGACAATATGTTTGCTCTGAAATGAAACGGAACATGTTTTTCATTCACCAGCTGCCTTGTGAAGACCAGATCATCCTGTTGAAGGGCTGCTGCATGGAGATCATGTCCTTGCGCGCAGCCATGCGCTATGACCCGGAGAGCGAGACGTTGACGCTCAGTGGGGAGATGGCTGTGAAGCGGGAGCAGCTGAAGAACGGCGGGCTGGGCGTGGTGTCGGATGCCATCTTTGATTTGGGCAAGAGCCTGGCGCAGTTCAACCTCGACGACACGGAAGTGGCGCTCTTGCAGGCCGTGCTTCTCATGAGCTCAGGTTATTGCTAAAACTTTTATTCCGGATATTTAAAGCTACGTGGCAGTTACTCCGGACTTGTTGCCCTTGTTATTAGTGATACATCAGTTTGAGTTTAATGCAATTTAAATGCAAATTTTGAGTCTCCTATGGCCTTGGAGTTGCAATACAAAGACACCATTATCCGCTACTCTACATATCATCCTATGGAGCCTATTTTGAATCAAAATCTAATTATGCTCTGAAGATAAATATCCACATGCATATTCAGTGTTGGGAGCTCAATTTAAATGTGATTAATAAGTCTTTGCATGTCTCTGTTCTTGGTTTATTTATTGTTAAACATTTGTTATGTACATGTGCACGTGCAGTTTTTTCAAATAGTTGGATGCAAAAAAGGGGGGGATGTTCTAGTCTCTCTCAGTGCATTCACCAATTATTTAAAATATGGCAAATATACATAAATAATATATTAATGTATATTGGGTGCTACTGCTCCATGGTTAGCACCATCGCCCCACAGCAAGAAGGTCCTCAGATCTATGTGGTCATTTCTTTCCATTTTGTAGAAGGATATTCCGGTTTTCTCCTACATTCCTAAAACATGCATGAAGCATTGCTGTCCTCCTTAGTCTGCAACAGAAACACTCGTCTGCTTGTGATTTTTTTCCCTGGGTTGCAGACCCAGGAGATGCCTGGATGTTGAAAAATCCATATATGCACCTCCAAAACTGGGGTGAGTTTTGACCTGAAAATAGGGTGGATATAAGAAAACCACATGAACAGTCCACACGCTGCAGGGAATCCAGTTTGACATATTTGTGCTTGAAATGTCACACTTTTCATGGTGGGATGGATTGATACCACAATTGTTTGTTTTTTTTTATCTGTAAAATATTATTAGAATGTAGACCGATCCTCCTCGGGTATTCTTGAGGCAAAACGCAAAAAAAAAGTTCATGTGAAACAGTTTTCATCAGTTGTTAACAGTATAAAATGAGTTAGCGTATTAGCATGTTAGCATCAGCTAATGGCGTCATTGTCATTTTTCTTCAAAAATCATATTCTTCATATTCTTCTACATGTAAGTTTTACTTCATGTTTTTCTCCCCAGTGCATCCATCAGAGTGTGCATGATGGAGATAACCGTGCCTACAAGCATTTAGTATATACGTGAATGTGTGAATGCAGCTTGTACTAAGAAAAAAATACAATAACTAGCAGTCTTTTTACCATTTTAACACAAGCAGTTGTTCTGGTTTGAGAAAACACAGTAGATTATATGGGAAAAAACTGGCATAATGCCACTAACAATACGTAATGACGTGTAAATACATGGATGTTAATCCGCAAGGGATGAAAGCTGCCGGAGCTAGCATCGCTAAAGTATCCACATCCAAAACCTGCCTGCAGTGCAACCAAAATTATGGCTACCGCGTGCAGCGAATTTGCAGCCTTGTTGTCTTTAAAACGGTTGTTTTTTAAGACGAGGATCAGCTCTGCGACCGCTCGCAGTCAGCTGACCTCTTCAGAATGACTTCGGTGTGTCCGGACGCCCTTTAAATGGCAGTGAAAGAGAGTTCATTGCTTTTGAGATTGAATGAGGTCAAGCAATCTGCTTGTGATAATACAGCAGTTATGTGTGATAAATCAGCAAAACTGCAAATCTAATGCTTTGTGTGTGCACGAAAAATCCTGTTTAACAGAAATTCCCATTACATTACATTCAGAGTCCAACCAGAATTTCATTAATTTCAAATAGAAATTCCTCCACAGATAGTGAAGTAGTTGCTGCATAAGAGTGATTTGATGCCAAAATGGCATAGGCACTCAGGAAGCTTATTATATATGAATACACCCAGAATGCAACCAGTTGTCAGACAATTAAGTCGAATTCACTATTTAAAAGAGACACGTTGCAAACAAATTGTGCTCATCGGCGCAGACTGGTTGGCAATTTGTCTGTATTTACAAATTCAACTGCAGTTATTTGCCAACCTGCACCAATCCGAGTGACCTCAGTCAGCCCGAGTCAGACGGGGGTTGTTTGAAGACAGGTTGAATACCATTAGGCACCCTGGTGTGCAATCACATTGCAATTAAAAGTGTTGTGTAGGTGTTGCAACCACATAAGTGCAAAAGTGCAAATATGAATGCAATAACCACATAACCACCAGCCTTTCATAGTCACAGGATCTTATGTGTTTGCAGTGTTATGTTTGCAAAGCATATCACAAATCTTTCTAATCTAAACTAATCAGTTGGTTTTATAAGTCATGTTTCTAGACTAAACGGTTGTATTTATCCTAAGTTTAACCGACTGGAAAATCAGGATTTTCCTGGGTTGTAATCACCCAGATAGCGCCGTGATAATATGATGCTATTTGCAGTATGAGCCTTTGTCATGATGCTTGATAACAGGTCTCGTCTTATTTAGTATTGCTAACATTTAGAGTTCTTACATCTTCAACTATGTAGTACTCATTTTCCTTCTTTTCGTCTCTAACCCCCTCCCCGCTCACCTTCTTTGCTTTGCGCAGATCGCTCAGGCCTGACCTGTACGGACAAGATCGAGAAGTGCCAGGAGACGTACCTGCTGGCGTTCGAGCACTACATCAACTACCGCAAGCACAACATTCCCCACTTCTGGCCGAAGCTTCTGATGAAGGTGACGGACCTGCGGATGATCGGGGCGTGCCACGCCAGTCGCTTCCTTCACATGAAGGTGGAATGTCCCAACGAACTCTTCCCCCCGCTCTTCTTAGAGGTCTTCGAGGACCAGGAGGTGTGAGACGCACTTGCCCGGCACGCAAAGGGAAGAGAAAGTCGGAGCGAAACAGAAGATGGGTTAGTCCATCGTGTTTGTGGGGGAAGAACGGAGGGAGAATCCTCTCTGCAGGAATCTGCATTTCTCTGACATCACATTCACAGTATGTGGTTTTAAAACTGGAAACAACAATATCAGAAACAACACACCAGCAACAGGAGAGTGAAGCAAACAGAGGATTTTGTTTTGTGAACACCCTCTTCTCCACCTCTTTCTCCTCCTTATACCAACCCCTGTTTTAAAATCTGTGTGGGGGCCCTTCTGTCTGAGCATGATGTCTTATCTAGTAAGAGTTGTAGCCATTTGCCAAGACACAAACACACACACGCCGACACACACGCTCACAGCCTGTTCCACCTCAGTTCTTCAGGGCAGCACTCTTTGCAGGGTCAGTTTCCCCCTCCTTGGTTTTATTGTAGCGGTCACAGATTTACACTTGTCTTGAAGCCCATGTTCCCAGCGTCAAAGCTGGCCAGCACCTCTCAGTATTATTTCTGAATAAGTGTTAAGGCATCGATTCAGAAGGTAAGGACAGTAGTGTCATATTATTGCTCATAGTCATGCAGGCGCACGCAGTCAGCAGACACTGCACATTAAAGCAGACGTTGTAAACGTTTCCGTGGTGCGTAGCGGCGGCGGTAAAGCGGAGCAGACACACCACTTATCAATTACTCAACTCAATCTGAGCCATGACAGCTGTGTTTGGAGCTTGTTCTTCTCATATCCCTGTGAAACCGGTGCTATATTTATATAAGGCTACTCCAGTTCTATGAAATTGTGTTCTCTATCTTTGAAAAGCAAACAGACCGTGGCTCCATATCTACCTTCATTTTTGTCATTGGATCGGTTCCTGTGACATACAACACGCACACACACAGACACACACACGAGCAGACTTGCCTTGTCATTGCCTATGCTGCTTGTGCCAGCAGCCTACCATCTTATGAATGACAAGTAAGCTCTTCTCTGTCTGAGAAGTTGCAGCATAGAAGGAAGGGAAGGAAGCAAAAAGAAGGGGGAGGAGAAAGGGAGAAGCTTAGAGGGGGAGGCGGGAGAAAAAGAAGGCGCAGGGACAGAGAGAGGAATTACAACGTAAAAGCTGGACTGTAGATTCTGAGCCAGGGTTCAGAAGTAAATCTCCCACACCCAACCTCCGAGGAGGCTCTGAATAGCAGCGAACACCAGCAAGACAGCAGCGCTCATCACATACACACACACACACTGACTCTCTTTTTGTCTTTTTAACTCACACACACACACACACACACGAAAACACACATCACCTCAGAGTAACGTGAATGCCTCATTTTACTGTATGCACTGCACGGCAGTGTTGATATACAGCCCTAACCTGCAGGGTTTGTACAGAGTCCTCTTCTCGTGGGCTCAACTCAGTGTGGCCCCTCCAGGCTTCCATACACATTTGCCTTCTGTTTTGATTTTTTTTTTTTTCTTGTTTTTTGGTTATTTTATTCTTTTCTTTTTTTTTATTTTACCATGGGCGTCACTGAGAGCAGGCAAATGCCAAGAAGGCTACCATTTACCTCAAAGTGGACACACCCCTAGGCTGGGGCAGCATTACTGCCCCTGTGGTGTCAGGCACTACCTCACCTCTGTGGACACAGGGCAGCTGCCCACAGCCTACACACAGACATACACCATTCGAGTTGGAGCATGTGTAGAATGACACACAGATGTGCATAGTTTTTTGCGCAGGTGCACACTCGTAGTCATGGAACGACAAAAACACTCGCAGAATACACACACATACACACAGTGCTGTCACTTGGTTCAAATGAAATACCACTGAAGACAGGAGGGCCAACCACCCCCCTGGAGGGTTTTACCCCCTTCCAGGGAGTGGTACCCATAACTTTCGGGTTATCTGTTTTTGTTTTTTGTTTTTTTTAATTTTTTAATTTTTTTTTTTTTTAATGGGACCAAGTGTCATCTTTTCAAATTTGGATTTACCAGTTTCTCTAAAGACAGAAACCGACTCGCAGAAGCAACGAAGGACAGCGGGGGATGTGCAGCCCAGCTGACACCCATCAAAGCAAAAAGCAGCAACAGGAACGATTACGCAGAGTTACCGAAAAGTCGAGGTGGCCACGCCCGTCAAATCAGCATGCAAAGAAAGGCCGATTTCCACGCTTATGATAGCTGCCACTGGAGCTTGGTAAATATTTTCATGGAAAGCTTCAGCTTTCTGTCATGCATGGGCAATGTGTTTGACATAAAAAATGATGGAGTGAAGCCTCCTCACAGGCAACTTAACCGCACTTCTAGCTTCCCAACGCTCACTACTATAGCAGTAATATCTCAGCTCAAACATCCATGGCAGATGTGATAAGTTTACCCTTCAGATGACCATACAAGAGTGTTTGATTTGATTTAAAAAGCTCACTCTGTTCAATCCAATTCTGGGGCCAAGCCAAATCTAACTGGGTTGAAAGAAATCTAGTCTATTTTCTATCCAATAGATAGTTTATACCGGGCGCATGCACAGGATGGGTTATCCACACCCCCTCAGAACCTGAGTGCAGTTGGGAGGGGGGAGGAACTGGATGGAACGCCATCTTTGCGCACAGCGGTGGAGTCTGGTTTGACTCTTCCTAAAGTGCATCACCACCTCTAGAGATCCATCCTCAATCTTTTTTTCTACCCTTCGCTTGTCCAGCCCTTGACCTTTCTGGAGCCTAGCTCGAGTCTAAAACCGCCGCGCCATCAATATGTTAACAGACCCCGCTCAGCCAGGCTGGTGGGAGTTTTTGCACTAATGCAACAGCCCAACAACTCTCCTTTTTGGATAAGTTTCCCCAATTAAAATTGACCACAAATGGGTACCCTGAGCTGCTGTGTAACAGGGCATTTGCAATTGCAGTGGGCTCAGCCCTAAACCTGTCCTGTCAGTATTACACCAGTAGAACCAAAACAGCCCAAATGCAGCGGGCAGAGATCCCTCCCTAGGAAGGTTTTCTCTCTATCTGCGTAGTACTCACTGTCCCATACCAGAGCCCACTCAAGTTTCACTTTAAGCCTTCCTCTGAACACCGAAATTCCTCTGCTTTTCCCAACGCATCCTAGCTGTCCTACCCAGGCACCACTGAGCAGTTCATACCCAGTTTGGTCCACATTCATTCACACCAAACAGGATCCAGGCCTTGTGAGACAAGGCTGGCCATAGTTGCCCTTGTAGAGTGGCACCACCAGTTGAATGTGATCAACAAAGTAGCAGGGACGAGAGACTGGAGTGTGAGAATGCGAGGATGCAAGAGAAGAAGAAAGTATGGGACAGGAAAGGAAACAAACACAGCTGGGGGCCTTAACCCTCACTGCCATCATTGACACGTGCGAGAGGGGGGCGATGTGGCTGGTTGCAGAGACGATGTTGTCAAACAGACGGAGGAAGGGCGCGTGTGCCCTTCGGCTCCCACGCAGCCCCACGCGAACCCCCGCTCCCGTGCCAGCTGACGACCCCAAATGTCCTCGGCTCCCTCTGTAAGGATAACCTCCAACGTTCAGATTGTGAGCATCGGGAAGACAGATCCCGCATTCCCGAGGTGCAGGTTTGGGATTCCAACACATCTTTGTAAAAGAACTGAAAGAGAAATCGACGTCCTTTGTTGTCATGAGCTGACTGGGTATGCGCGTGTGACAGTAGGGGTTATAATGCTGCTTTTTACCTTCTGAGTCTGATGTAGATTAAGAAAACAAAAGATATATGAAAAGGATTTTACATCCGTGAAACAATATGAAAAAAAAAAGATGACTTTAAAAAAAAAAAAGACTCCTGAACAAAATTATTGGAGATTTTTTTTTTCATTTTATCCTTGTTTTCTTATATTTCTGTTTGTTTGTTTTTATGACGCTTCAACTGCTCTGTGTAAAAGAAAAACAAAACAGCTGTTGTCACTTTTTGACCATGTGTGCAGTGTAACATAGAAAATATTTCACTTCTTTTTCACATCTATAGTTTGTGTTTGTAAGCCGACTGATCTGTTTGTCCGTGTGTCTGTCCAGTTGTCCGTCCCCTTTTATCAGGAGGAAATTTACAACCAACAAAAAAAACAAAAAAAACAAAAAAAACAAAAAAAAAAAAAAAAAATAACTGAAACACAATCTTGTCATACCTCACACAACACAAGACTCAAAGGAACTTGGGAGGAGTCATATTTTGCAGGCACATGTGAAAGTTCAGAGATGCATATATAGATTTAAAAAAAAAATGTACATGTTGAGAAAATATGTGCTTGTGTACGCATCAGTGTAAGTTACAAAAGGACTCTTCCCTCAAGCTTTGGTGCCCTCTACCTTATTGATTTGGTTCTCGAATGACAGGAGGTGCGACCTAAACACAAGAAAAATGTCGAGACATCAGCTCTGAGCTCTGCCAACGTGAGCACTTCTCCACCTTAAAGGCACAGTCTTTAGACAATAAACCTAAAATGTGAATGGCCCAGAGACTGAGGGATTTTGACTTCTGTAATAGCTGAGTGTTTTATGGAATTGAATGTAGCTGACAGGAGGGGGCTGGACCTGAGCCCGGCACCCACAACCTAACTTCCACACACCAGCAGCGAGGATAGTGGTGTCACGTAGACGTTACAAAACAACCAACAAAACTGAGAATATATATTGCCCCGTCTGCAAGGTGCAATACTATGTTATGTATTTTTCTATGTTTTGTGTTTTGTTTTGTTTTTTTTCATTTACAGCTTATTTTGGCCATAACCAAGGATGTAAATACAAAAACATACAACACTCGAAGATTCATTGTAAAAAAAAAAAAAAGTCAATTTAATCGCTCCATCCCATTGTCGTGCAAGTGGATACAAGTAAAAAGAAAAACGGAAAAAAAAGAGCAAATAATGTGTAATGCTTGTTACATTTTCTTTTTTTTTTATGTGTGCACCCTCTCACATGTGCATGCAGATCCATATTCAGAAGTGCCCTGTGACATTAATCATAAGCCCTGTGCCTCCTGTTGTTTGCATAGAGATAGATGCATACCCCTCGTGTTCTCACGCGTCACATGAATGACTACAGTTTTGTGTGCGAGTGTGCGTTTACCTACGGGATCAGATTCCATTTTTTCCAAACTATTGATGTGAGTGTTGCCAGCAGCTGCCGCAGTTAAGGGTCAGGAGTCAGTGAGGGACGTTTTATTAAAGAGAGACGCTTCACCCGAAAGTCAAATCTACAGCTGGGGTTCTCACAGTGTGCTCCATTGGCTCTTAGTGGCATTTTTGTGACCAAAGTACGAATTCACTACTATATCATTTCAAATGTTTGCATATATTTTATTCATCCTCAGTTCTATTAGGACTGAGAAGTCAAAAGTAAGACAAGACAGTGTAAAAGGGCAGTGGATAAAGAGGCAGGTCAATCGAGCAAAAACGGGAAATAGGAAAAC
>VUQR01013465.1:0-12341 GCA_015108515.1 Hemichromis elongatus | reverse complement strand
GGGAGCAGGTTGTTATTGGGCATGAATGCCAGTTGAAACAGCTGTTTAACACCCACATCGTAGTTGTCAAAGTCTAAAATGGATTTGTCCATTTGTCCACTATCCCAGTGCCCCAACAAGCCAGCCTAAACACATTGAGGATCAATTTAACTGAAACCTGAAGTAGTTTGCAATAATTATGTGAGGCCTCCTCTACACAAGTCATTTCAGATGCCATTAGGGCTTCGTTCCACGGGTCATTTACTGATGGGGTTGCACTCGTGAGGCATAAAGATTACATGTGCATCTTGGAGAGACAAATGTGTATGTACAGCATTTCAGTAACTAGCTAAAACGAGTCTGGAATCACCTCTCGAATTAGTTTCAGCAATCAGATCTGAGTCAGTTTTAAATGCTTTTCGGATCCATTTCCTTTTTTTCGCTTCTATGAGATTGAATAGCTAACCAACCTTCCCTCGATGCATAAATTAAAGTAAATGGTGTCTTAAATGATGCAAGTTTGAACCAAGCACCATATTTTCAGCTCCCACTGTTTCAAGCTGAAAGTAATTTTGGTTTATAACAATTGGTGACACCCCGAGCTCAAACAAATCATGCTATTCCTCACCACAACAAGCAGACTGATGTTTTTGAGGCTGGCTTTGTGGAGCTTCTCAGCCCTTCCCCTCCATAGATCCTGGTTTATTCTCACATGTTGACATGTTGGACAAGGGTGGAGATTGTCTGTAATGTCTTTTGGTTTTATGGTTGTTGTTGGTTCCCCTCTCCCCTCCCCCATGCCAAATGTAGAGTTTGTTAAGACATGCAAGTAGCAAGATGTCTATGCAATTTCCCTCTAAATCCCTCCAAAAAGACATGCTCACTGTAACAACCGTGAGCGGGTCTTGCTTATGAAATCAGATTTGGCCCTTGCTTGAATTCCAGAGGTTCTTTGCATGACCCAGAGACCCTTGCTACTTTGTGTGGGTGCGGGCCAGGACTGTTGGGGGTTAGCTGGCCTTTAGCCCAGCCTGCTGGCTGGTCCTTAGGCTCAGTAAATCTTCACAGTCGTCTGGGACCCAGAGAAGTAGGAGGGGTTCTGGGGATGTTGTGGAGAACAAGGATTCTACGAGATGTGCTGTTTTTTTTGTAAACTGCTCAGAAAGTGGTGTGTGTATGTATATGTGTGTTGTTTGGAACTTTGCCTGTGTGCGTCTAATACGATGCTCTCATTGTTTGGTGCGTCGAGGCCTCGGAGGCTCAAATTACAAAATTCAAACCAGGCCCTAAATTCAGTTTTTCTTGAATATGTAGCTTTAATCTTTGAATATCGCGACCAAGTTGCTGAATTTTACGTATTCAAAGTAGTCGACGTTCATATGTGGATTTTATGTAGCATAAGTAAGGTTAGTCAACTATGTGCTTACCTCTGCTTTTGAAATGCGAGGCAAGTGTTCAATGACAAAAAACAATTTTCCTTTAGCACTTACTAAAAAGCACTTTGAATTGACCAAACCAACAGTAGATAGAAGATTCTTTAGAGGTAAAACTATAATCATAAATATAGATATATATATAGATATATATATATATATGTGTGTGTATATGTAAATTGCACCCAAGCCAAATAACTTTTGCACCATTAAATTTCTGTTGTCGTTCAATCTGAAAGTAAAAGTGGCAGAGGCCTTTGGGCAAAGCCATGCAATGACACGATCAATTATAACGTTTACAGTTATTTTAAATGAAGTGCAATAAGTGGCTGAGTAAAAATTGTGGATTTTATTTGATTTTTTTTGTCTAATCAGATCTCCTTCTTACATTTGTGTGAAAATAATGCACTGTCCCATGAGAGCATCGGCAAGGCTCAGTACACACACACACACAGGCAAACACAGACCACTTTTTGTGAATGGGTAAAGGAAGCTATTGAAGGATTCTCTCAGGTAAAAGAACATTTTCTAATAAATGATGATGAACCTTGGATGAAAAAAAACATTGTTAGCTCCTCTTTTTTTTGTCTCAATTTGCAATCACCGGTGTTTTACATTTGTTCTGTCGTTAGTCCTGGATAGAAAGGAGTAGACATCCAGGTTCCCAGAAATTGGACCCCGAGTCCAACCTCGGACAGATGTAACCAGGCCCTCACTGCTTTCTTCACCCTAAATCGAAACGGATTTCTTTATGTGTGGGGAGCGTTTTGTCTGTTGGTTTCTGTTTGTTTGGTTGGGTGCTTTTGTGTATCGCTTGGGTTTTGTGCCGCACTATATGGAAGACCATTCCTGCCAAAAAGAAAAAGGAAAAACCTCTTAAATATTAGTATTTTTAAAGCATCAGAATGATAAGAAAATGCAGAGAGACTAAGCCATCATTTTTACTTAAAGGAGATCCACTCACATGTTCGAGTCGTATATTTTGATTTCACGCGGTGATGATCATCACTTAATTGATATTTGACTATTTTAAAGTGTTAATTATGGGGTTATAACTTCAAAGTGACATGTTTCATGAAACATCGCTTTCATAAAAAAAGAGAAAGTCAAGACGTTGACTTGAGATCTGTTGTTTCTGACTCAGTTTGGTCCATTTTTTCCTGGAATAGGTGAGTCGCCAGTAAAGACATACATAATGATTGATTTTGGTTATGATTTTTTTTTATTATCAATAATTTAATTCGCATAGATATCTGCAAGAAAATGAATCAAATTCAATCTTTCATGTCAGCAACACTTTAGCGTCTTTGTAGCAACAATATTCAGCTTGTGGTCTACATACAGCAGTTTGTGGCTCCCATCCAAGCCAGGCACTATTTGCCCTCAGCAGGGCAAAAGAACTGGCTGTAGTCCTCCATCCACCGGCCTCTTTTGTTTTCTGTTTAACTCAATTGTATGGAAAGGTTGGCGTGGCTGAAACCAAGGCTGTGCATGTATATAGGTGTTTGCACGTGGATGTCGCTGTTTCACATGAGAGAACTGTGCTGTGTGCGAGGAAACGCTGATTGTAAGTGTGTGAATGCTCTATGAATGTCTGTGAGTGCTGATGTCTGATGGACCTGCTTTGATTCCCCTTCCAAATATCCCTAAAGCACCTTTTCAGGCCGCAGTGTGTGACAGAAGTCTGTAAAACAGATTCCTGTCACAGACTTGTGTTGTTTCCTTTGAAGAATGTAACCAACACTGTGTTCAGCAGGCTAGCAGAGAGGAAGGAGGAGGGCTCACTTGGGAAACATTTCTACTTGAGTGTGGCGGGACTGCAAGAGATTAAAAAACACAAAAAAAACTGTGAATTTCAGGAGTGGGTGATATTTTAAACTAAAAGCTGCATCGATTCTTACAAATGGACTGTTGCTGCAGAAAAGAGCAGCCACTGCCACACTTCGAGGTTTGCAATTTTGGGCTCTCTTTTCCAATGATGGCCTTATCGATTGTTTTTATATCCCTCCTCCTGTGTGGCATTGCTGCACAGCATGTTTCGTAGGACTCCAGAGGATTTATTATGAAGGCTTGCACTTAGAAATGCTGTGGAGTTTGATCTTGGGGAAAAGAATGAATTAATATGCTGCATGGTAGAAACTGAGGACTCCCAAGAGTGACTTTTAGGTTATCGCTACATACAATATTAAATGACTGCGTCTAAGCTAGTACTCCCTTTGTGGCTGCATTAGTGCAGCAAGAAAATCAGACGAGAAAATTGAAACCCGTGAGCTAAACAATGTAATCAAAGCACCAAAGGTTATTTATTGGACAAGCTGCAAACATTGTTGCAAATTTTTGACAATGTTTAGTCAGACTGAATTATAATTGACTGTTAGAAAATGTTTGGATAGCTATGCATTAGTAGCTGAGTAAGATGCATATAAATTGAGCTGGATTGATCAAGAAACCCATCTATCCAAGGTCACCTTAAAGGGAAACAGTTATGCTCATTTCCAGCTAAATATTTTTTATTCTCGGACTCGACTTGAATTGCTCTGAATGAGTCACAATTTATTATAATCCTTATTTACCTTTAGTCACACTACAGAAAACAGCGGTTGGAGACTGGTGCGACAGAAATGTTTGCAACAGTGTGCAATGAACTTGCAATCTTGTTACCTTTGAAATGGATGCTTTAGAGGCAGGCGACGGCTCGTCAGTTGCTGCCATCAAGACAATGATAAAACAGCCATAAGATGAAGTCAGTCTTCTATCAGTTTCCGACTGCAATTACATTCAGTCTTTTTAATTTAATATATTAAAGTCCTCTTGCAAATACCAAGTTTTGCTGTCCACACACATTGAAATTGCTATTAACGATCTACAATCAGTCCAGCCAGAACCTCATATATTAAATCATCACATATAATATGATGAACTGCAGAATGAGACAGGCGCTCGGCACCTAAGAAGATATACAGCTAGTTGGCAGCCAGTTGAGGTGTTTCCCCTGCTGCAAAGACGTGTCATAGATGAGTTTCGCTGATTAGTGCAGACTATTACTGATTGCATTGTGTCAGCAGTCTGTCTGCATTAATAAATCAGACTGCAAATTTGTTCCAGTCTGTCTAAGAGTGACTGGACTCGGTCCGAGTCAGATCACGTTTGTTTGGAGACAGGTCGCCTCCCAACTGGCAATCTGTGCGACCGCCCTGTGATCAAAAGTGGTCACCAAGAAGCCGAGGGTGCTGCACGCTGAAACGCTTAGCCTTTTTGCTGAATGCAAAAATATTCAGTGCAATCACTGAGCAACCGCCCATTTTTCCTTGTCGCACGGAGGCTGCCTTTTTTTGCTCTCGTGTGACTGAGCCATCATAGTGTGCCGTTGTTATACTTTACGATTTTACCCTGTAAGCCAGCTTTCTTCTGAATGGCTGCCCCTCATAAACAAAAAGCCTGAGCTGTTGGGCTGAAATGACCATATTAGGGGATATCTGTTCTCAGTGACATCACACCAAGTGAAGAGCATAGCCTATTTAGAAAACACTGACTTTGCCACTGCGGCACCCAATTATTAGGGAAGTCCCATCTTGTGACATTCACAGGAGTTACCCCTTGTGGCCATTAGAATTAGAATGCTGGTTTAAGGCACTTTCACAGTGCCTTTAATAGTCAGGCCCAGATGATATCGCCATGATTTATATACAGTTTATAACCAAGAGTAGAGAAAACTATCTGAAATTTGAGCTTATGGCTCACAGGGACTACTTGAACTTATTTTGACCTCATTATTTGAAACATTGACCATGTTTAATATGAGTATCCAGAGAATATATATGACAGAAAATATGTAAAAGCATAGTTGGTTAGCGCAGTATGATTTGGCCACTATGAATAACTTTCTGTGGACACAGTTTTCCTTAGTACACCAAATACCGAGACCTAACGATACATATAGGTGGTACGGTGACCTGGATTTGGAATAAGTTTTATGCTCCTCTGACTGTCTGCATGGAGATGTATAGCGATATTTTTTTGTAAACGGGTGTAACATGCATGCCTAGACAGATAAGAATGTACACAGATTAGTTCATTTATTAACAGTCTATCAATCAGAGATACAGCTCAGAGAATATATGAATATGTAAACTGTATAGTAGTTGTGCGGAGGTGGGGGCTGCTTATAAGAAAAATATGCAATGCTTGTCAGGTTGAAAAATTGGTTTAAAACCGCTCAGGTTTGATAAAAAAAAAAAAAAAGGCCTCAAAGGGTGCTTTCATCCATCCTTTCTCTTTCCCACTCTCCTGGTCCAAATTGTCTCACTTGTCCTCTGTTCTGTCAAACACTCTCAGAGCATGTGCACCATCAGCTCTCATGGCACACAAGCCCATTCTTGTACGCAAAATCAGAAGAAAATGCTCCTAACCTTAAGCAAAGAAATCCATTTATTTCACTACGTAGCAGGTCCAAGTCACTTTATACAGCACCAGCAAAGTACCAAAAACCACCACCGCTTCAAGGCATCATGCCCTCTGCTTACATCGTCTTTACTGCACACCTTTTTGCTCACATTATTTGTAACGGATACGTTTCAGTGTTGCATGTACAGAACGCTTAGCATGCTTACAGTATGTTCTGTGAAACTCGCAAAAACTGTGTTTCAAGGAGGGTTTCATTTTACCAGGAAGCAGACAGTTCTACATCCAGTATGCAGCAGCTGGTGCTGGTGCTAGATGTTTTTATGTCAGACTATTTCTAGATGTGGTTATCATGTACAGATGTCTATGAACTATTTGTCTGTCTTCACTCTTTTACTATTGACTGTCCTGTTTCAAAGAGACACTTTGTGCAATGCGGGTGTCTGAGGCCATATGATAAATCAAGAAAAAGTAAAGTCTTTAGAGCTGAAGTTAATGGACTGAACGACTTATTAGGATGTATTTTTTTCTTGATTTAACATGAAAACATCAGTTTTAAGGTCTGTATGTTGCATTAACCACAACACCTTTTACAAACCTCATGTGTTAAAATATTACAAGAAAAATCAGCCAATAGACGCAAAGTAACCTCACAGTCGGAGATGAAGAGCTCTTTCGCTCTCTTCCTCTTTTTTTTCCTCCGTCTCTCTCGCTCTCTGGGTTAAGTTTTAATTTGATGTTTCTTTGGGAATTTTTTTCTCCTCTGATCTTCTCAAGGACTCTCTTTCAGCCTGCATATTTGTCTCGATGGAAAAACGCACTATAACACATTTAACAAAATCACAAGAAAGGAACCGCTTTACTTTGTTTTGTACCACTCTTTCAAACGTTCCTTGCTTCACTGTGACTGCAGAAGCTGCTGGAAAAAAAAGAAAGAAAAAAAAAATGTGTTCTGCAGACACTCAGGGGTTGACCTGACCAGTCAGGGATAATTGGAAGGTGCCAAAGGCAGGTGCTAGGTGTTTTTATTGGTTATTTTGAAACTTTTCAGCCAGGTTATTATCTTTGGAGCAACCAGGAACAATTTGCAAGAGACTGACGCAGATTGAAGATGTATGTGTGTATATGTAAGATTTCATCAAGTCAGTGGCTCTTGAAGTTCATTTAGTTCATATTAAATTAAACAAAACTTCACATAATGAAGTGAAGTTGGCACATGCAACTTTGCTTCATTATGTGATTATTAGCAGATCTCTTTGTAACGTTAAAAGAGATTGACATAGCTACTGTTACATCGTCATACTGTTTTAGATTACTTTATTAAATATGACTTAAAGTGGGTGCATGAGCCCAGAAACTAATCAAGACAGTGCTAACAGAGGTGAAGACATAAAGCCGTTCTAAAGAACTCAATCTTTTTGCGACCCCAAATATTGCCATCTGGTGGCCTATAGATAGAATGCAGGTTTAAGACGCTTCCGCATAGGCTTTATTTTTTCCATGTTTTGTATTGTCTGTAAATTTATTGGCCTAAAATCTGATTAGTAATCGGGTAATAACAATTTTATGGCTGTTACACGAGAACCTGTGTTACACGAGAAGTGTTGCTTTATATTGTATGCCAGAACAATAGAGATTCTCCTGTTTAGCAAGAACTTGGCAATTGCTGCTTTTGGGACACTGTGCAAACATAAAAGAAGGAAATTCAGAAGTTGGTAGATATTTCTTTTTTATGGGCTTAAGCTTATTTTTCACTTGTCAATCATGGATATCCCTCATCTTAGAAGTTAATACAAAGACTGCCTAAAACTGAAAGGTTTTTTTTTATTATTCTTGAACTGAATTTTGTGAGTCACTGAAGGGTTGATATCGAGGTCCTGGAACAGCAGTAGACAAAGGGGGGAGAATACAACTCCAAAGGAAATAAACATTGAGATAGAAAGCTTCAGTGGAAAACCATTGTGACTGCGGGTACAGCCCAGCCAATTCTAGACTTTGCTGCATTATAGTGCACAGAAAATAAAGGCCATTAACTGTATGAGTACAGATCTCTCGTTCAACCTTGATCCAGAGGTGCCAGACAGTCATGTATTATCAGGGTAATAAAAGCGTTATAGAAGGGTTTACTCTTATGTTACTGACATATGGGAATCTATGTAAATTTCCATGGTACAACAAACCCCACCTTCTGGATATCCGGTGCCAGTTAAACCACCCAAGAATAACATTATGCCAACAAATATTAGGAAACCCAGGTTTTGTTTTGTTGTCTCCTTTTCCTCTCTTTATTTACCTCTCAGTTGATGTCACTGTCACTGGCATGCAAAGCAAAGGAACAATATTCAGGATTCATTCCCATGATGCACAGGGGCAAACAAACATGCAGAGACATATAGTGAAGCTTAAGGCAACGCTCTGGGCTAAATACATCCACACTGACAGCACTTATTGCAGATAAAAGCATATACACGCAGGAAACATCCGAATATCTACTGTGATCTCCTCTCACGCCACCCACAACTTCATCGCACCAAACCCTTCCTCACCTGGACCTATTACCCAACCCCCTGCTGTTCCTGAGCACCCACCACGCCTCCATTTCACCCGCCCCTCAACATGAGTCCAGTGGGTGGCGTGCTGTCAGGTTTATATGGTGGGCTGCTTACGACAGGTCCAGACAATCAGCGTGTTTGTAAATGTCAATGTGTGATTTTCAAATCTTTGTTTATGGTCAGGGTTTTAAAGGAAGATATTTTTTATGGTAATTGTCGCTGGTCTATTTTACTATATATTTATGTAATAAATATGTGAGTAAATTTACATCTCATTGGCTCTTTGGTCTGTTATTAGCACTCGGTTTTCCAGCTGAACCATGTGCTGGAAGGTTTTCATTAATGGACTAATAAATGGAATTCACACAAACCTTTTTCTCATTGTCTCTTTGTTATCTACAGCTGTATAAGCTTGGGATTTGTTGATAGATTTACAATCAGATCCATGTGTGCAATGACACGTTTTTGTAGTTTTGGCTTTGCACACCGCCAGAGTGTGTACCAGACCATCAAGATGTGATTCAATTGTAGAGTTTTAGATGTGATTTAAGGAGTTTAGAAAAAGTATTCCATTAACAGTTACAGTCATTTTTAAACAGTGTCCCAATTAACTGGACAATTTGCCGGTAAACACTTTCACAGCTGGGTCATCTCTGTACACTTGTTATTTCATGACAAATTAGGCAGATAAAACATCTGGAGATGATTCCTATTGTTAAAGATGCATTTTGTAGCCGCCCACTGGAACTTTCCTTATTAGGACGGTCCAAAGAAATTCCAGTGCAAGTGAATGACACCATCACTAGACTGAAAAACGAAAAAAAGTCAGAGGATTTGTTTCCAAATGAGCAATCAGGGGCATTTTTAAACAGAAATAATATACCGGCAAGCTCAGAAGCACTGAAAGACCAAAGAAGACAACCAAAGTTCATGATGACAGAATTTTTTCCATTGTTAAGAAAAACAACTTCACAGCATCATAGCATAGTGGGCAGTAAGATTGGGCGATTGGACGAATATATCGTCTGATAGTTTTTACAAAGGTAATGTTTTTTTTTTTTTATTTAATTGTCCATGAGTAAGTTAGCTTCAACCAACTTTATTAGCAAACAGAAGGAGTCAACAGAATTAAATAACTGCACCCTCTTTCAGCTGTGAACAAATGCACCCTCCTCAGAGTGCAGCAGCGATTCATTTACTCAAACTTATAACAGAAAGAAAGAACGGCAGTAGCCTATGTTCAGGGGGAAAAAAAGCATTTTATTTAAATGAAAAAACCACAACGTTGGGGAGGAAAACAAAGAGAAACTGGCTTTTTTTCCCCCCCACTATAACCGTGTTTACAGGCCGTTCCAGTGTTTATCTGTCTCGACCAAACAACAAATACGTTTAAAATCAAAAGGAATCTCTGATGTAAAGTTAGATCCTTTGTGCGATTTAGCGCATCTCAAATAAATAATCCAAAAAAGTAGCTATAGTAGTACTGAAACAACATTACCAGCAGTGCTGAAGGTGCGTTCTGCAGGTGTGCTTCTGGCTGGTACACACAGATATTTCCAAAGCATGTGTGACATCAGTAGGAAATGTTTTTCATGCATTTGCCACCGAGCCCATGGATCGTCTTCTCCGTCTATGGCCTCCTCGCTGAGGTAACAGCCCAGCTTAGTTCGTCCATGTTTGGACTTCTGCTGTATTTAGTCCATGCATAAATGCATAGATCCACCTATCAAAAAGTCTGTGCATGCCCTAATATATCGCTTATTGTCGGTTATTGGACTGACGATTGTCGGTTCGAAATTTTTTACATATCGCCCAACCTTAGCAGGCGGTAGGCCTGGGTCGCTACTTTTTATTAATGAAGTTGCTGCTAGTGCTGATGGAAGCAGCATACAGGACTATACTCTGCTCAAATGCAGCCAAATCTTCACATTCCTAGTCAGCCATCCATTCCCAACCCAATCAGAGGATGCTTTTCAGTTACTGAAGAGAAACCTTTAGGCACAAAGATCCACAAACAAGCAGCGACTAAAGGTAGCCGCAGGAAAAGCCTAGCAGTGCATCTAAAGGGAGGAAACACAGACTTCAGATAGACCATGGCTACAAAGGATTTTCATCCAAGTATTAAAACAATCCTTCACCAATCACCTCTGAAAATGGGGAGTTGTGTAAAAATGTGGCTCTTATACTAAACAGTTAGTGCAGGAAACCCAGTAAAATAAAAATGAAAGTCTGCACTTCAATCAAATATTGATTTAACATCCATTGTGAGGGTGTACCGAGGCAAAATTGCCAACAAGAAGTCACCATCCAAATATTTATTGCCTTGATTGTACACACCATGAATATATATACAATAAAAATGTTATTTCGATTCATTGAATTTATCGGATCTGAGGTAAACATAAAATTTTGACACCGTTTATTTTCACTGTACCAAAAAATATAAAAACACATCATCATGTTTGAACACTTTTTGAAGACCAGTCAAGCATGCTATGCAGTTCTGAGACAGGTTTTCGTATTAATATCAGAAAATGTAAATATCCCCGTAAACCATAACCCTAGATGAACACTTAATCCAACCTAGATGAAGGACAACGATGTTTGCCAGTGGTTCGTGTGTACCTCCTCTTTGTGAAATACATTTGCATAATTGAAAAACAATGTTCTTTACAGTTTGCAGGCAGCAACTGTATGAACTCTGTGTGCTGAAGTAATGGCTAAATGAGGAGTAAATGAGATTTGTCCGCTTAAATTAGCATCAGAGGAGAAGGACAGGCGCTGGCAGCACTGCTCAGTTCATCAGCGCATGTCACAGCACATCCCGTCTGATTTATTGACAGATCAACTCAGATTTCTCTCAGTGCGCTGTGAGGTTTCCTAGTGAGGTACAGCGAGTCACAAGGCTATGACTGCTAATTCTTTAACTCACAGTGATTTCCTCGTGACAGATGGGAAGGCTGTCGGCCTGCTTGGTGGGGGACTCAGTGGATTCCTGCTTATGTATTAATTACATTTAGAGATGCGGAGTCTTTTTTTAATTAACATAAATAAACATATCTTTTTAAAGTTGGTGGGTTGATGACTTGTTCTCTTGCTATAAATTGGGGCACGCTGGATTAGATTTTGCAGCCCAACAAGCCAGCTTATTGTTGAGCGCATTAAGTAAAAATACTGGCAACCACCAGTCCTACCCCTCAGTCACCTCTTAATAGACCAATCTATGGTATCAGTTCAAAAAAATCCTACATGTCCTTCTTCTGACGTTATTGCATTTACAAGATTTTCACAAAACTTATTCAGATCTTGAGGTCAAGTTCACTGTGATTCAACTTTCTCCAAGATTTTTAGTAGATGCATCTATGGTATTAGTTGACTGTCTTCTCAATATATCACATTCACAGTATTTTCATATTACTTGACCTTTGACCTTAAGTTCAAGGTCGTTGAGATTCAAACTCCATCCATCCACCCATCCATCCATCCATCCACCCATCCATCCATCCATCCACCCATCCACCCACCCATCCATCCATCCATCCATCCATCCATCCATCCATCCATCCACCCACCCATCCATCCATCCATCCATCCATCTGTCTGCCATCTATAATCCAGTTCTGAGATCCCTGCCCAGACGCCTTAATGCCCACTCACATCCTGGGCCATCTGTCCTCTGGAATTCACATGATAGGGTGAGGCCAGGTTTCACAATGAGTTCACCTGAAACCATGGCTGATTGAGACCCACACCCGTTTTCACACCTCGTGTGATTAGGCAGAGGATCAGTAGGGGGCCCATTGTCCCTCTACGAGGGACACTCCCACAAGGCTTAAATATGGGACTCTCCACCATTTGACCCTAGAACTGAAGAAGCTTCTCGGATGAGAGGTGAAACATCTTCAAGCAACCTAAAGAAGTCCAGACGCCTTTTCCCTAAAAATTTCTTAGACTACGATGACCTGAATGACTGAGA
>VUQR01013464.1:22067-34099 GCA_015108515.1 Hemichromis elongatus | reverse complement strand
GCCACGCACGATGCAATATCTTCGTGTTGGCGTTGTTCCCAGATCATCATATTTATGTTTTTCCAGGGTCAACATTACAACTCACCAATCACCTTCTTCTGACGTCATACTTCTGCGACTTCGAAAGACCCGCCTTAAAACTAACCCTAACCCTTTTGATTCATACATTCAGCACACAACCATTAGTGTAGGTGTCTTAGTTCAAATTGTCTTCACTTATGTTTGTAAAGTGATGAGGGAAGCTACTGCAGTTTTGCCTGACAACATGTTTTTATAAGGTGGCTATTTTTCGAAGTCGCAAAAGTATGACGTCAGAAGAAGATGATTGGTGAGTTGTAATGTTGACCCTGGAAAAACATAAATATGATGATCTGGGAACAACGCCAACATGAGGATATCGCATCGTCCTTCAGCTAAAGGTAAAGACCCTAGAGTATAAGAGGGAAATCCCAGCAATCAGATGATTCAATGTAAGCAGCACTTGGCAATAGTGGGAAGGAAAAACTCCCTTTTATCAGGGAGAAACCTTCAGGTGGCTCACGTATGGGCAGCCATCTGTTGGCACTGGTTTTTGGGTAGCAGTCTGAACGAACCCGTCTCAGTCTAACTAAGGGATTATTCAGGGTCACCTGATCCAGGGTTAACTACTTGCTTTATCATAAAGGAAAGTTTAAAGTATCCAAACTGGGATCTGGCTGAAAGCTGTTAGGAATAATTACCCACAATCATAAAATGATTTCTATTTTTTATTGAAGAATAAATCTACCAAGCCTATAATGTGATGTCCACGTCCATGTTCATTTGTGGTGTCCTTAAATAAGACCTAAAGTAACATTTACACCCAGTTGGTCACGTGTAGCATTTTACTACAAGCACTGAGCTTGAACCCTCGTGTGCTAGAGCAGTGTGACTGCAGCGGCCGTCCCTTTCTGTGCTCACTCTTTGTTGTAGCGTTGTGATGACTGCAGTTTGTGGTGCCGTAGGTCTGTCACAGATACCCTGGCAGTGTTAGTGTGCAGTAGAGTTTGACAGGATACAAACTGCTATTTTTGTTTTTCCAGCTCTGGAAGGCAACTCAGTGAGGTGTTTGTCCAGCTTCCATCCAGGAAGGAACTCCCCGAATATTACGAGCTGATCCGAAAACCTGTGGACTTCAAAAAAATCAAGGTTTGTTATCTAAGATGATCCATTAATTCGTCCAAAGGAGGGACGGGGAAGTGGTGGGAAGAGAAAACGTTAAAAATTATAGTTACAGTTTATATACAACTTTACAGGTCCTCTAATAGAAGACAACACTAAAGCTGCTAAAACTGAGGAATGAATGGAGTGATATTTCTCAGGATGTCAGCCTGTAGAATAGTCAGTTATAAGTGAGCATGTCTGGCTTCAGCTACTTAATTGTATTTAAATAGATTAAATAACTTTCTGTTTGGGATTTGTAGTTTTATTTTATTCATTAATGTATTTTTTAAAAATTTTTTGAATTTCGTTTCCACAGTTTTTGGACGTTTTACCGATCAGCTCCTTTCTCTGTTACTCAAATAAACGTGTAAATTCACCATCCGTGGAGCTTTGTGTCATGATGGGTTTGAAAGGAAGGGCAGACGGTGAAGCCTGACCTCAGAGTAGTTTAAGGCCGTGTGGATGTGGATGCTCAGTGCTGCTGTTTTGTTTTTGCCTTTGTCGACAGGAACGTGTGAGGAACCATAAATACAGGAATGTGGGCGACCTGGAGAAGGACGTGATGCTGCTCTGTCAAAACGCACAGACCTTCAACTTGGAGGGATCCCAGGTCAGAAACGCTGCCGTGGAAGCCTCTTAGTTTTCCTGTTCTGCTCATCTCCATGGCTCCATGGCTGTTGGTATTCTTTGACTTCATTAGAGTAGCCTTATATATTTATATATGGTTAGAACCGATGTGTGTAGGCAGGGCCAGCTGTTTGTTCGGTTGGGGGCTTTCCCCTGAGAATCTCGCCTAGACGAAGGTCGACTTTGCTTTGATCCTCTTCTGGCCGTCAGACTCGAGCTGGTTTGCAAACGCGTTGTGTTGTAGTTGTTAGCGCGGCACTCTGCAATCTTTAAAGCATCGAATCTTTGACGTGACAGCTGTCACATGTAACACTGATGTCAGAGCGCTGGTTTATGAGTAGGATAAGTTTCAAGGCTAATGTTTCCAACAGAGATAGCCTAAAATGAGCTAACCACCCCCCCACCCCGCAGATATACGAGGACTCCATCGTTCTTCAGTCCGTTTTCAAGAGCGCCAGACAGAAGATTGCCAAGGACGATGACAGCGATGATGACAGTGACGAGGAGGAGGACGACGAAGATGACTCAGAGGCCGAGGGTAAGACACGCTTTGTGGCTACGCGTACCAACACACACACACACACCAGCCACCTTTTGTTTCTGCTGCTGGGTACAGCACCTCATTGAAATTCTTCTCAGTTCAAACCCGGCGAACGTTGCTCAGGTTTTATAGTCAGTGCCATCATAGCGGGAGCCACGTGCACTGCTGCTGACGTCACAAGGAGGAGACGAAAATTAGAGACAGGGAGGACATTTATTGTGAAGAAATGTTAAAAAGCATTTAAAATAACAAACTACAGCTGATCTACAGTAATAACACCGGCTCAAAGAGTAGGAATGAGATGAAGGCTGAAGAATACGGTTTGATCCAATTAGAAGCATCAAAAATGATGTTTTTAGCAATCGACAAGAGTATCAACACAAATCCCTGACAGGCTCGCGTTAAGAGGAGCATCTGACATAAAAATCGACCAAATCAAATCTGCAGATCCATCCTCTGTGATTAAGGAAGCAGCAGATTATCTTAGATCTTAGATTATCAGTGAAATCCGTGAATCCGTAATAATCTGGCACAAGAGGATATTTGGCATTTTTACTGGAACCAGTAATTTAAACAATAATTAAAGATGAAAAGTTTGTGTATGTCAGCAACAAATAGTTTCATCTCTAACATGTTGGATTAGATTAAACAGGATATCGTAGTTTTCATTCTGGTGGTTTAAGACTGTGTTGACGTTTCTCTCGTGTTTCAGCCAAGTCAGTGCGGGTGAAGATCAAGCTGAGCAGGGAGGCACGCGGCCACGACAAAGGCAAGAAGAGGCAAAGCCGAGGGAAGGCCAAGCCGGTGGTCAGCGACGACGACAGCGACGAGGACCAGGATGATAATGTAGGTGACCGCACAGGACGGCGGGGAGACGCTTCACTCAGGAAACTCACACACTTGATGTGAATAATACAAACTAATTAATTGCAGTTGTAAAAATAATTGTAATAATGTAATAATGTTGGCGACACAAGTAAGAAAAACTCCCAAAGGATCTTAAACCTTTTTATCACAGTCCTGCTGGTTCAGGGCGATCAGCAGCTGGTCGCTCTCATTAAATCTTCTGTAGAATAAAAGGATAAAAACTTATAGTGTACTTATGTGAAACAAATGAGCACATGTTAAGGCTTATGTAGATAATGAAGTTTAGTTTGCTGTATTTCACGGTATTATCCGCCTTCTGTTGTGTTCATCCTCTGCTTCGCTCAGTTTGTTCAGCCTGTAATGTGAAATCAAAGCTGTGGCGGGCACCACGTCTCTGCCGACTATCAAATACACCTTCTATCCGCCCCTCTCCTCTTTCTTTTTGCTCCTTTGTCTGTTCTATATGGGAATAAAACATGAATGCTGTTCTGTGGTTACAAACTATAATCTTTATTCTGCTGAAGTTTCTGCTGCTCGGTACAGAAGCAGAAAGAAGATGTAACACATACAGGCAGCTCCAGCCACTCAAACCAGGAGAAAAAAAAGGTTCAAAGTTTCATTGATCTCGTGAAATTGGATTCTGAAGATTCGTCTGATGCAATCATATTCAAAGTGTTTGAAGACCATATTTCCTAGTTTGCTGTTTACTGGTGTCATATAGAGTGAGCTTCCCCTGAGCTTTGGTCACAAAGCTCCTGAAAGCACCTTTTAATTCCTAAATCATCTGTGTTGGATGAGGGACACATCTAAAACCTGCAGGACACCGACCCTCGAGGCTTGGAGTTCAACACCTGTGCCATAGGTGAATGTTATAAAAATCTTGGATGAGTTTGAATTCCTGGAAACCTTGACTTCAAGATCAGAGGTCAAATTTTCTGAAAATCACTTAGGATTTTCACATTGATACCATGGGTGCATCTACTGGGAGGCCGAGGGGTGGCGCTGGCACCTCTGTGCTGCCAGCTGAGCCTGATTGACTCACCCTGCTCAGAAGTTTATTTTATGGTAAATGGTAAATGGTCTGTATTTATATAGCGCTTTACTAGTCCCTAAGGACCCCAAAGCGCTTTACATTACAGTCATCCACACATTCATACACATTTTATGTTAAATTCTTTTTATTTTCATCTTATCTTTTTCCATAAAGTCCCCAAACTACAGCCAAAATTTGACTGGTGCTGAAACTAAGCCAGCAGTCTTTTCCTGGCCTCGCACCACAGAACAGTCGTCACCGAGTCAGGCGCCATCGCCATCTATCAAGTCGGCACGATTCTTCTGTCACAACATTTATTTGACATTTTTATTTTTTAGTCATAGACACAATTAGGCTGATATTGTGTGGTCTAAACCAGCATAAAGAAAACACTTATTTTCAGCCTGCGGTTCACGAATCGCTCTGTTGGATCTGAGCAACGTTTCCGTCAGCAGCCAGTCAACATGCAGTATAAGGGACTCTGCAATATTCATTAGTTGTGGCTCCACATTCACCTGCAGTCAGTAAGAGTTGGTTTAGGAGTGCTGATTTTATGTGAACGGCTTCAGAAACCAGAGAATAGACGAGTGTCGCTGAAAATCTGACCAAGTTTGGTTGAATAAAAATGCAGCTCTGACATGAAATGAAAACAGCACTGGGGGCGGTACCGCACACGACTAATGTAATTTAGGATTTGTAAAATCATTTTTAATACAAACATGATAAAAGCCTCTAAATCTGTCTCCCTGGATCTGCAGGACTGTTCTCAATCCAGCTTAAGAGCAACCGTGTTGGGTTTTAACGTGATTACATGTCAGCGTTTGCACCACCTTAATATCATCGATGCCTCAGTGCAGTGCTTCTTTAATATTTTCTGTTATGCTGCCCTTAGAAAGAAGGAAACATTAAACTACTGTAAAAAGTATCATTTGTCTATAAACCCGCTGTTATTTTAAGTACTCTCTGCATAACATTGTATCCTTATTAACATTAAAGAAAACAAAAGAAAGAAATACAGACAACTTAAAGCAAAGAATAACTTTATTAACATTGTATTTAATTTAGTCTGTAACAGAAAAGATTTAAAGTGCATGTAGCAGTACTGCAACTCTTTAAAATTACTACTAGATTCAAACTGCATCAGTTTCCCTGAAATTAAAAAAAAGAACTTAATCACACTACTTACATTTTTTTAACTATTTAATGCTGAAAAATAAAATTAAACAAAATCAATAAATATATTTAAATTGATCTCACCATTAACTACTCAAGTAAAGTACAGATCCTAAAAACTCAAGCAGACACAGCGCTCCTTCCTCGTCTCCCGCCGTAGTGACGGGGAAGCCGAGCGCCGCATACGTGTCGTCTCCCTGCCGTCTCTCTCTCCGCCGTTTTTATTTCGTCATTCTTAAATATTTTTCCATTTTTCTTGAGGGTTTGTTTGCTGCCCTTCATGTCCTGCTCTGTGCTGTGTGTGTGTGTGCGCATGCTCGGTGCAAAACACCCTGCCACCTACTGTAGCGGATGTGCAATTACACTTATTCTAGTACATGTTGCCCAGGCGGGGGCACCATCTGAGAAGCACTTCCTTACTGTATTGTTCAGCGTAGGTACCTTTGTTGTAGTGTTGCATCAGTGTTTTTATTTATGATGCTAAACTGCTGAGTGTTTGAATGTCTTATTTTGGCCGAAAGCCACGTTACTCTGTGAATATGAATGCAGCGATTTCATCAGCTGTCTGCCGGCTGCGGCGGGAGCACACTCTGCCCTGACGGAGTCTGTTCAAAGGACAGCCTCGTCCGACTCGCCTCACTCCTCCACTGCTCCCCTCGTTAGCTTCAAAGCAGAGAAAGATGTGAAGACAGCGCCGTCACACCTCCGTTTCCTCTGGAGAGCTTTCCTATTTCTTATTTCAGCGTTGTTGTGTTGCGACGGCCCGCTCTGCCTCTTGTTGCTGCTCCTCTGCACTGCGTCCTCCTTCTCACCTCAGAGTCGTCCTCTGCCTTTTAATCTTCTCCGTTCGTAATACTCTTGTCCTCTTTGTCTCTGCAGGATCAATCAGACAAGAGCAAAAGCGATGACGAGTGAAGAAGGAGAAGCAAGGGCGCGAGGATATTGTTTACAGCACTTACAAACAAAAGGACAATATCTTCCATTGCTGTTGTTCAGGTTCATGTTCCTTAAACTTTGCTCCGTTTGTCTTCTGTGTGTGTCTGTAGGGTGTGTTCTCATCTCCACTCCCACCAGCTTAGAAATGTATTACTAACAATCGATAACATACAGCAATACCAATCAGCTTATATTTCTCTTTTTAAGACAATTTTGTAGTATATTTTTTAACTATGTGCTTTAACAAAACACAAAAAAATGTACAAAAAAGAAAAAAAAAACATTGGTCATCCTATTTGCGCTTTTGCTGTATTTGTAATCGCTTGCTTGCACTTTAAAAAAAAAAAACCCTCAGTATCCTGATTTTTAAAAAGTTAAAAAAAAAACCCAAAACAAAATATGTATCACCAGTGAAATCAAAGCTAATTTGGAGAAAAGGCAATCAGTTTTTTTGAATTTTGGATTTTTTGTTTTAACGTGTGCCGTGCCAAATGTAGACCAACTGACCGTTAGCCTAACCCCTCCCACAAGCAGCGTCTGACCAATCACAGCTAGGCTTATTTAAGCTTGTATGAAATAAATATGAAAGTAAGTAAAATATTTAATAGTTGTTTCCATCAGTGTGTAGCTTAAACATGCTGTCGGTGCGTGCGCTCCAAAAAAAGCACCTTCTGCTTACTGGCCCCAGGCGGAGGTCGCCTTATTCTGTGGAGTGAACGGACACGTGTGCAAACGCCTGGTGGAAGACTGACTCATTAGCTGGACAGTGTCTGGAACAGTATCACGTGTTTTACCTCCTGTGGAGACGTCCACAGTCCAATCATGTCTGTCTTAGTATGTAGACCACAGTCTGTGTCCACAGTTACTACACTTTCTCTCAGAACTGCAACGTAAACCCAAAGTTCGCTTACGTTGTTCATCACAGAACAATCCAGTTAAAGCAAATTCATGGTTTAGACTAAAAATGGGCAGAAGTTTCAGGCGGGGTCCTCGTGCACAGCCGCTGATAGACATCTTTGTAGTTATGCGGCGTGAGGGATTCCCTGAACAATCTCATGTTCGGCACCATCATCGGTTTACAATTATTCGCTGTTAGGTACGCGGGGCTGCAGGGCAGAACACGCTGTTCTGGATGCTGCAAACAAGCAGCGTGTCCTACGCAGCAGTTCAACAGTAATTTGAAGAAGACAGTACTTTTGGTAGAACATAACTTGGTTGTATGTTGGCTTTGTAAGCTCTGTTAGCACACTGAGTGACTGTGAGACTAAGTGACTAGTCTAACTTTTACAAAATGTTTAAACTGTTTGGACATTAGAAGCTCTCTAACTGCTTCCATTGGTTCTGGAGACCTGATGACACGTTATCAGTTTTCAGAGATACAAATGGCTGTCTTACCTTCTAAGGTGCACCGCTGTGTCTCTGCATCACCTTTATCAGCCTTGAAGTTCTAGTACTTCTCAAGCAGTTCACCCGTTTAGTTAGGTCAGTATTGGCAGCTGCAGATTTTCACAGCTCACTGAGCTCAGCACCGTGTTCAAATATAGACTCTGTATCAAAAAAACGAATGTCCGTATCTTCTGACGTATTCAAAATCATACTGTAGACATTTCTACAGACCCTGGGTTGTTATAATACTGTGATATGACCAAGGCCTAATGAACAGAGACCTCATGTCCAGCTTCATCATTGTAACTTAACAATCTGAACAAAATAAAACGGCTCTGTAAGTAAACACTTTTTGGATTAGCTGACAGAGAGCGGAGCTGTACTCGTGTGCTTCTATACGACCTCCTCACGTTGAAGCTTTACAGTTGTAGCAACTGTAACAAGAAGGGCGGGGCTTAGCAAACGGTCAGGAGTGCGACTACACGATTGTGAAAGCACAGGCAGATTCATGTAAAAACGTGCGTCCACAGCTGACAGATTAACTAGACACAGCCATAATTGTTGAATGCTTTTTTAACCGCTTCTAGTATAAAAATATAATCACACATCATAGAGGTGGCACATCACTTAGGGCGGTCCACGTGTTCCACGTGTTCTTCCTTCCAATGTTTTTAAGAATTTCTGTATTGTCGCATTAATTTTCTCGTTTCGCTCGAGTTATTTTCTGCCTTGGAGGCAGAGTCTCGTTTCAGACAGCGGATTCACAGGGAAACATCTCGCTTCGGCGAATGAAACCGATTCTGTCGTAGCGGTAAATGTAGTGTCTGAATACATGTTACAGTCGTTTTCCAAAAAAAATAGAAAATGAAATAATAAAAATCTGAAAAATAAGTGTAATAAACCAACTCTTCGTCGGGTTCGTTACAGCCTGAATTACTACAAAGAAAACAGTATTATGAGATTAATGAGACGGTGTGTTGGTTTATTTGAATCGAGGTGTTCGTGTTCCTTGTGAATTAGTTCTAAGCCCTCATTTTATTGTTTATGTGTTATTTGTAGCATGCACTCTTGACAGTATACCGTGCACATGCAGATATATCATTTTTGTGTAATATGTGCTTGCCGACTCTCCGTAAGTGTGACTTAATCTTTGCTTTCTTTGCACAGTGTCTTTGTGGTTGTATCTCATAGCCCAGGGCAAATAAACATCACTGATTTCCAACACAGCCAACGTGTCTCTGTGGAGTTTTTGCCTTCTGCTGTTTGTTGTTTAGCTTGAAAACTGTCAAAGTCCTGAAATTCATCTGTTTTCAGTTATAAAACTGCAGCTAAACTCAGACTCTTTAATTAGGGGGTCATGAAATATGAAAGATCTGAATGTGCTGTTCTTCTGCACTAAAGTTAACGAGCAGCGTGTCCTCAGTGGTTTTCAACTGACGCAGATCGTGTTGGGAAATTCAGATGAGAACACCATCGCAAAATTTGGATATATGAGCAAAACCCCAAAATCAGGTGCCAATAATAGTGCCGTCTTCTTCTGAGGACCTCTGCCGCGATCTCCGACCCCTGCAGCTGTCTGTCCGCTCTTCCCTCAGCTTCGTACTGTGTTTGATGGCAGCCCTGCTGTATTGTGCAGCTCAGACACTGGAGGGCAGACGATGAGCCGTCGTGCTACGGCAGCTGGCCGGACGGCACATCAAAACAGCCCTGCTTTTTGTATCCCTGCCATTTTAAACAGAGCTTCACTAAGCCAATTCCCCCTGAAGAATGACCATCCATCGCCCCTTTTTATCTGGCTCTTTGAAGTGCCGAGCTGTTGGGGTAGTCTTGAGCCCAGGAAGAGAGGGGCAATTTGGATGTTAATCCTTGTCTGAGCACCAGAGATGTCAGCTGGAAAAAGTCAGGTGCCGGTGTAATTCCTGCTATTCCTCTGTAGCTTTTGTCTGAAGCTCCACCATCATCACATTCTCCAAGCAGCACACGCAGGTCCCTCTAAACCGAACCAGGGAATTTTCCTTCCTAATGACTCGTCCGTAGCGATCTGAAAAGGCCAGGTGCTCTCTATTATTAGAGAGTCCAGCTTTTCTGGTGTTGCAGCACGTTTGCATTCATGGCGGGAAACGGGACGTCTATTCTAACGCTTGCACAACTTAAAAGGACGAGCGGGAAAGGGCTTTGTCTCCCTCCGGATTCCGAGGTTCACTATCAGTTTAACGCATGATCGAGGAAAAGGCTCATTTTCCTTTGCAGTGCTGAGACCTTTTAATCTCAAAGGCTGTATCGCAGATGGGAGGACAACTAGGGCTGCATGCAAAGGTTGGAGGTACACATGGAAATCCTGGAGGCCAGGTCACGTTAGCGTTTTCACGGCCAACCGGTCTTCTATTGATTTGTATGGAAATATCTATATATGAAGTGCATTTTCATTTTTTTGTTAGATAATATGTTAGCGTAAAGGTTTATTACTAAAGCAGGTGGCCAGCAGCAGGTCCTCACAGTATAGGAGCTGAAAAGGATTATACATGTGCTCCCATTTCATCGTCTCGGTTATCTGTGTGCCCGGGTGTTTTTGCCACGGCTCTGTGTGGCGACCTCACAAACATCAGCCAGTAATGAGCTTCTCTGTCCATCCCAAGACCTAATCAGGGTTCATAACTTCAGCAGGACCTCGGGGTCGACATGGCGTCCCTCTGTCTCATCAACATGATCAATCATTGCCATGATTTTAAAATTTTATGAAGAAAATTTTTTTTTTGTCTAAAATGAACATTGTTGTTAACAAAAATTACCACCCAATGTATTAAAAAAATATAATAAATATATAATAAAATAAAATATATAATAAATATATCATGAACAACATGATATAGCAAAAAAAAAAAAAGTGGATTTTGTTATAAGAGTTCCAAAAAATCTGAATTTCATGGCTATTTTTTAATATGGGTCTTACAGAGTTAAGAGCTTCACTTCAGCAAAGTGAAGTCGTGAAGATGAGCTGCAAACACGAAGGAGTTTCATGTAAGTAGGATCAGAAGGACCGAGCATAAGAACACCTCGATGAGATCGATACATAGGGCTTTATTCACCAGAGAGCTTTTAGACATGGCAGCATTTCACAGCTATGATGGAGAAATATAGAGCTTCCTTTTTTTTAACTTTAAAAATAAAAATCAGAAAAACTCAAGGATTGTGGTCACGTCAAAACTTCTAAAGCCTGCATTTGTAAACCTGACGATACCTTTTGAGTCCAGCAAAGACTCCTCCTATTCCTCATTTAGAAATGTCAGCCTTTTGTTTCTTTCTCGTGTATTTTCAGCTCTGCTCGTTCACTGTTTATGAACCACTAAATATTTCACTGGAGGAAAAATTGCCAAAGGAATAAGTGAAGAGATGAGAGATGAAGTTTCAGTCTGACAGCTGCGCAGAAAGGTTTGATGAACATATGAGCCCACAAAAATCTTCACAAAATGAACTTTAGTTCAATATTTCTTGGAACAAAGGAGATCCTTTTATTTTCAGATCACAATCTTCGGCTGTCAGATCTGGAGTCGACCCTTCGTTACTTTCTGACAGACTGCAGAAGAACTTGTTTCATACGTCACACGTGTGGAACTCCAAGCCTCCTCAACATGTCTTGTTGACATGTCTGTGACCCAGGCCAAACTGAACGCTTACATTCACTGAATTCGCAGACACACAATCCCATTCCCGCACTTTATTCTCTGGAACAAAGAGGCCTTCCTGCCATAGCATTGATTACACCAGGGGTGTCCAGGCCTGCAGGGTTTAGACGTGTTCTTGATCCAACACAGCTGATTTAAATGGTTAAATAACCTCCTCAACATGTCTTGTAGTTCTCCAGAGGCCTGGTAATGAACTAATCATGTGATTCAGGTGTGCTGACCCAGGGTGAGATCTAAAACCTGCAGGACACCGGCCCTCGAGGCCTGGAGTTGGACACCTCTGTCTTACTGCAGGCCAAAGCGCATCAAATCCGATTTTTTTTGCCCCTATGCGACCCATATCCGATCATGGTATGACAGTGTGAACAGCACAAATCCGATCTGGGTCACTTTCGTATGTGGTACTGAATCCGATACATATGCGATGTTTTAGAAAGCGACTGCTGTTTGAACGGTCATGTCGCATTAAGTCCGTCTTTTACGTCACTGACACAAGACAGACGCCGATTATCAGCGCAGGAGAAGATAAACGAGAAAGCATGGCGGCGGAAACTGGAGACGGAGCGAGTCAATGGACAGAAACTGAAGTTTTGGACTTGATTAG
>VUQR01013464.1:2876-14083 GCA_015108515.1 Hemichromis elongatus | reverse complement strand
CTCACCCTATCTCTAAGGGAGAGGCCAGCCACCCTTTGGAGGAAGCCCATTTCCGCCGCCACTTGATACTTAAACTCCTCCACTTGGGGCAGGGTCTCGTCCCTGACCCGGAGTGTGCACTCCACCCTTTTCCGGCTGAGGACCATGGTCTCAGATTTGGAGGTGCTGATTTTCATTCCCGCCGCTTCACACTCGGCTGCGAACCGTTCCAAGGCAAGCTGGAGGCCGTCACCTGATGAAGCCAGCAGGACAACATCGTCTGCAAAAAGCAGAGATGAGATCCTGAGACCACCGAAGTGAAAGCCTTCCGCCACTTGGCTATGCCTAGGAATTCTGTCCATAAAAATTATCAACAGAATCAGTGACAAAGGGCAGCCCTGGCGGAGCCCATCAGCCACCCGGAACAAGTCCGACTTATTGCTGGTTATACGGACCAAGCTCTTGCAATGGTCGAATTGCAAGAGTCGACACGGTCGAATGTCTTCTCCAGGTCCACAAAACACATGTACACTGGTTGGGCAAACTCTCATGTACCCTCGAGTATCCTAGAGAGGATAAAGAGCTGGTCTAGTGTTCCATGACCAGGACGATGTTCCATGATGGGACATGAAACACATTATTTCTAAACACAAGCACAAACTTGAGGAGTGTGCTCCAACTGAGGAGACGGCGGGAAAAATGCCACGGAGACGTCAAAGCGCAAAAGTCCAGCAAAACGAGCAGGAAAACAAGCAGCGTTTCGAGCTTTGCTTAGAGATGAAATCATTTCGATTTCAAAGTAAAGTTTCAGAAATAATTGCCTGTAAAAAGCTTTCATCATCATTTTATGACAGACGTTGTGCCTCGTGTCTTCGTTTTCCACAGAGAAACTTCAGCACCAGCAGTTTTGGGATGTTTTATGCTGGGATCAGAATGCAACATGCATACGATTGAAAAGTGATGCCACATCATGGACGCCTCACAACATCCTGATAGAAAAACGGTGCATTTGATTATTTTTCTTTTGGACTTTTCCACAACAGTTCTCTCACGTTTGTGAGGTCTATCACACGGAGGAGTCGCCCACTCAGAGCTCTAAAAAATTAGAATGAAAAATGATTTCAGGGGGAGCCGTGAGATAAATTAAGGCTGCTTTGGTTGACTCGTTTACATCGTTTTCCTGGAACTCGTTAGCCAGACGTCACGCGTGTAATGAAAGGCAGCGTGTCGTCTGGATATCACTCATGAAAACATGAGATTTTCAGACCAGCTGCTTAATCTGACACTGTGAGCACCATTAGAGACAACTTGCTAATGGCACATTTGTACTCTCCCTGCTAGAAAGATCTTTGATAGTATTTCACTCGAGTCTCAGCAGTGACAGGTTCACAGTGCACCCACAGAACTGAACATCAGACAAAGCAGTGGAGAGTCTAGGGCGAAAGAGCCGCCTCGTGTCACAATTGGATGGATTCATGTTGTGGTATGTGTCCACGAGCAGCTGTAACTTCCTGTAATACTTCGAATGTGTGTTTTCTTGTGTATTCCTGTCAGTTATACTTCCTTTTTGGTTAGTTTTGCTTCCTTTGATCTGTCCCTCACCTTGTCTCTGTTTTCTGTGGCTCCTGTTTACAATGTGCCAGTCATCTCAGTGTGTGTGTGTGTACTCTCCACAGCTTTGTTCCTTTACCAGATTGTCTTGTTCCTCATGTGTTCCTGCTGTTGTCCCAGTGTGTTTTTCCCCTTGGTTGTGACCTTTTGCCAGCTTCTTTGGACTTTGCCTTCTGCCTGCTTCAAACTCATATACTGCATGTGTGACTGTGCACCTGTTCACAACCTGTCGTGTATGACAAGCATCTGATTTGTCTCCCAGCCATCATTGCCTTGTCTATGTTTGAACAGCTAACAGCACACTGCTTTGATACAAATGTAGTTTAGATTAAATATGTTATACTATTCAGTACTTTGAGGGGCAAAGATTCGTTGTTTAAAGAGGACGGCCATCATCCACAGTATAATAAGGAATGTGAGGGAGCATACCGAGTGTTGTTAGAGAGAGAGCCCTTTAACACTTTTAAGGCGCTCGATTAACAAATCTGAAGCTGTTAACGGCCTTTAGCCCGACCTCATTTACACAGATTCAAAAGTAATTTATTGGGAGCTGTGAAATAGGAAGGCCTGAGGAACAGGATATCGTAAAGCAGACCTGGACACAAGGAGCGAGGCAGGTCTGACAAATCATTGTCTCGATCAAACAGGAAAAGGGGAAAAGCTCGTTTCTTCCAATTTGAAATATGTGTCAAGTGAACTGTGTGTGCAGGCAGGGTAGGACCCGAGGTGCAGACACTCAGAGGCAAAAGTGCACTCAGCATCAGCTTTAATGCTGAACTCAAAAGTAGCACAACTAAAAATACAAAATAAACTAACACAGGCAGGCTGCGAGAACAAACAGCAGAGGATGAGGCCGATCACAACACAGGCAAAGGAAAATACAGGGCGTATACAGAGAGGGAGCGATCAGGGAATGGGAGTATAGAAATGGCAAAATCAAAGTTCAATAATAACAATGTAAAACTCAAAACTCCTGGTCGACGACCCAGGCACGCTAACAATATGGTGCTGCATTTAAACTGAAACGTGTGAGGTGTCGGTGTGAATGTGTGAAATTAACTAAATTAACGAACGTCTGAACAGTGGATGAGGATGTAAAAGATGTGCTTCCAATTCAAAAAGGGAAGTAAGGGAATAGTTTGTTTTTGTGTGAAGCTGCAGAGTGATAAATGCTCTTCATTAAATGAGAGTGGGCAGCTGAGAGTCTGCCTGCCCTCTGAATCAAACTGAATAGTTGGAGGCAAGAGGTGAAGATCTATGAGCTCCGTGAATTCACTTACAGATGAATGAAAGCGAAAAGGTGACTTTTATTTAGAGATGCACCAACAGTAACAAGCCATAGAGATATTATTCAAATCCATTTCCTGTAACGGGTCTAGACCAGCATTATGTTCTTGCATTTGGTGACAGTCTGTTCAGACACTGATGTTTTCATGCTGTAAGGACAGAAGTCCAAAGTTTCTTCTTTTATTAGCCAAGTACGGTCAATGATGCTCAAACCGTCAGCATTATAGCTCAGCCATGGTTCCCAAGAAGCTTGTTCACATACGCAGCCAAAGAGCAGCAGTGGCAAACAGAAACACTCGTGTTGTCGTTCACATGGCTGATCCGAGGCAAGTAGCCACACTCCTTTTAATGGTGGTTTTATTGACGCTACATTTTTGACAAAAACGCTTTTGTATAACCTGCTGATGCTCCACCATCTTTGCTGCTCTGCTGGAGACTCAGAGAACAAGCATGCTACTCAGCAAATGTCTCGTGGCTGCTACGCCACTGGATGATTCTCCACACTAATAATGATCAGCCCCTTGAGTCAGGGGTGGGGAACTCCAGGCCTCGAGGGCCGGTGTACTGCAGGTTTTAGATATCAACCTGGGTTAGCACACCTGAAACTAATGATTCATTAATTACCAGGCCTTTGGAGAACTACAAGACATGTTGAGGATGTAATTTAACCATTTAAATCAGCTGTGTTGGATTGAGGCCTGGAGTCGGACACCCCTGCCTTAGGTACACCTGCTGTTAACACAAACATCTAAACCGGCTAACTCGATGGCAGCAATGCACTGGGTGGTGAAGACAACCTGCTCAAGTTCAAACCTGACATCAGAGAAAGGTGATGGAGGAATATGGTGTGGTTGTTAATGCCACACACAATGTCTTTTATTCAGTATAACCTGGCTGAGCCCACTCAGTCACCAGGACTCTAACAGACTGGAAATCACAGCAGTCGCCCCCTGCTGGCCAACAAAGTCCTGCAGATTAAAGGCACTTTCACTACAGAGCTGGAACTTGAGGATTTTCTGTACTATCTGTCGTGATGAGTCAGACACTGAATCTCAGTTCAAGATAGAAGTGTTCACCTGAAGCTGGCTGCAAAAGTGAGAAAATCGCCATTGACTGAAGATAAAATCAGAACTTCAGACCTGCCCCTGGGCTGGCTGCAGGGTCGTCAGCCGGGCGCTGCCCTTCACTTCCTCTGTCAGTCTTTTATTTACAGTCTATCACTGTAGACTGAGTATAAAAGGATGCATCCAGTTTCTGTCCTGGCAGTCAGCAATAATTAGCGCGGTTTTGGTGTTATCGTCATTTTAACGCGATTAACGCTGACAGCCCTAGTAAAAAAACAAACTGTTTGTTATCATCCTTCGGCTGAATCATCTCAGAACTCTTCGGTGGGTGCGTTCAGATCACAGTATAGCACCAACTTTTTATATTAAGTTAAAAATTATTCCTTTTTTTAAAGCTACAGAATTCAGTCACCTTTATCATCACTGAGAATTGTACTCTAGAAATGTGACAAATTATAGTGCAATTACACTTTTAGATAGCCAAGAGACTGTCAGCTAGAAAAGTCTGAGTGCAGCATCCAACGTTTAAATCCATTTTTAAACAGCGATAAGTGGCACTTATGTGTTTGATAGCGGAGGCTGTGACACAACAACTGGAACGTCTCATTTTGGGAAGTAATTGGAAGCAGGCACAGAGGTGTGCACAGGCAGGGACAAAGTCCAAGTCTTCAACTTGGTTGAAGACTTCATGAAACACCTCTGAGAGCTGAGGGATGAGAAGACTTCAGGGGATTATATATTTAATGTGTTTTAGAAGTTTTGTTTTTTTCATATTTGGCCCTGATTAAAGCTTTTTTTCTTCACTGTGTGCAGATACCAGATCAGCACACACCCAGAAAAAAAGCTAAAAGGACTTTCTGAAGCGTTCACAACAGATGAGCTGCTCATGGAAAAGGAGACAGAGGTCCATTTTGCAGCTTGCCCACACAAACCCTCCTGACCAAATATTCACCTGGCATGTAGGCAAACCATGAGCATTCCTGCAGTCCTCTGGGGTCTGCAGAAAGGAGAGCTTCATGGACATCACATGAGGACTGTGAAAGACGACTTTCTGAAAGCAAATGCTGCGGGAAAGTCACATAACCATGAAGTGGGTTTATTTTGAAAGACATACTAGCTATAAATAAATCCGTTAGGCTTAAAGCCCAAAATGCTTAGCGTGCAGCTATGAGTTAAAGGGGAAAAATGTTGTGTTTTAGGAGAGGGCTGAACTTTAAGGTGACAGCCAGGCTGGGATATGCTGGGTAAGAGCAGAACACTTTGAAAAACAGCACTAGTCTTTGGCATGTCACATGTTTCACTCTGAGCCATCTGAAAACCAGAAGCTTTGAGCCCAGAGGCTTCAGTTTGAAAACAAACCTGAGAAACGGCAGCTAGAAAGTATTTCTCTGCATTTTAAATTGTCAGACTGCTCAAAGTCTGAAGCTTCATCGCACTTTAAACTGCCATCAGTGTCATAAGAGCGCATAAATCAAATGTTATTTTTTGACACTTGTGTGGTTTAATTGCTTCATTCATGCACGTGAGACTTAAATCTGCATTGTTTTCCAAAAACAGCAAAGCAGCTTTTCTGCATAGCTTTTTTTTTTTTTTTACATTTTCATGAACTTGGTGGAAAATGTATCATAATCAGATGTGCAGATGGATTTGCAGCAGACGGAGGTGAACATAAAGTGAGTGTTCACAAAAATCCAAGTGCATTCATACAAAAGGTGACGAGGGACATGCGAGCATGCGGGACACACTTAACCAAACGAGGCTAGAAAGCAAACTTCAACAAGAGACGGAGAGCAATGCTGAGCAAAGTAAAACAGGAAGAGACGCAGCAGAACAGAGAGACACAACTAATGTCACACAAATGGACAAAAAGACAAACAGAGACAGACACGAAACCAGACATGGAAACACAAAGAAGACTGGGATACACAAGAATGAAATACACAACAAACACATCCTGCTATGAAACCTAGAAATGTAAAGAAACAAAGCTGTATTTACTGTAAACCAGGGGTGTCCAACTCCAGGCCTCGAGGGCCGGTGTCCTGCAGGTTTTAGATCTCACCCTGGGTCAACACACCTGAATCACATGATTAGTTCATTACCAGGCCTCTGGAGAACTACAAGACATGTTGAGGAGGTTATTTAACCATTTAAATCAGCTTTGTTGGATCAAGAACACATCTAAACCCTGCAGGCCTGGACACCCCTGGTGTAATCAATGCTATGGCAGGAACGCCTCTTTGTTCCAGAGAATGAAGTGCGGGAATGGGATTGTGTGTCTGCGAATTCAGTGAATGTAAGCATTCAGTTTGGCCTGGGTCTGTGACCCAGTGTTTTGTGTTTAATTCTTATTCCTTGATCATTATTATTCCTAGTTTTAGTTCTCTTAATGGTTTTCTGTTTATATCATATGTTTCATATCCAGTCAGTCATGTCTCCGGGTCAAATCCTTGTCACTGTGCATGTCATGTTTTACTTTGATAGTCTTGCATCCTTTGTTAGTGTGTTCAGTTTTGTTTCCTCTTTGTCTATTTGTCTGTTTAGTGTCAGCTGTGTCTCCACCTGTTTCCCATCCTCTCGTTATCCTGCCTGTGTATTTAAGTCCTCAGTCTTCCCCTGCTTGTTGTCGTGTCCTCCATAGTACCGTGTAGTTCCATGGTGTCACGGCGCACTAAAACTGCCACCTTTAGTTCAGCATTCTGTCTTTGAGTCCCACGTTTGGGTCCTAACCTTGGATACCACACAGCACAAAACATGACAGTTTCCTTATGGTTTCTTCAAATTTGTATTGCTATTACAAAGGAGTTTAAGGCAGGCAGGAGGAAATGGGGAGCCCACATTAAGGCTCGTGGATATAGTGAAAAAGGGCGTGCGGAGGTTTGGTGTAACAGAGGAGGCTGTTAGGGACGGGGGGAGATGGAGGCAGATGATCTGTTGTTGTGACTGATAAAGAGATCAGCTGGAAGAGGAAGAATAAACATGTTTTCGCTACGATGGAGATCTCTGGAGACAGCGATGCTCCTACACTTAAACATATTTAGGTATAGGAATCAGTTGCACATGTATTTTTAATTGTGTCAAACTAAGTTAGTTTTATTCACGCTGCAGGGTTTGCAGTAATAACGGGACGTTCACAGCAGTGCATCGCAGATTCATTTCCACCCATCGCGTTTTTCAGTGAAATAAGATTACAGCTACACTGAGTGTGGCAGCAAGCTGATTAAAATATGACTTTTCAGTAAGAGCACTCCTGTGGCCTCATTGCACAGCAGATAGAACTTCACAGAAAGCATGCACAGCAGTATATTTGCTCCTGTGATTCAGCAAAACATGCAAACTAACCAGATGCCAGCTAGCTTATACCCACAGTTAACTAATATAGAGTCTGTTATGAAAGCGAGTGAGCTGAAAAAACAGTTTGAATGATTGAAAGGCTACATATTAAAAGAAGAAAAGATTTCTGTGACCATGTAGCCTTGGTCTCTGTAGCTGGGGGGGGGAACACCTTTATCTCTATCAGGTGGCTTCAGATGGCTGTTTTTAAATCTTAAGCTGATTGTAACACATGGACTCTCCCTCAGTACTTTACCATTACCAGTCTTTAGCTGACCACCTCCCTCTAAAGCCCCTTTAATGACAGCTAAGGCAATTGCAAGCAAGTAGACTTCCCATGTCCTGACTCCTGCTCTGCACAGACAGCACTACTCATCAAACCAAATATGATCTTTCAATTTGGGCTAACACACTATATTGCCAAAAGTATTCACTCACTTATCCAAATCACTGAATTGGGATGGTGCAAACACTTTCAAGACTACAGGTGTTCAAAATCAAGCACCTAGATGTTTGTGAAAGAATTGCTCTGTCTCGGGAGCTCACTGAACTCCAGCGTGGTACTGTACAGGCCATTTACCATTTCACTATGTGCCACAGCGGATATTGCACAAAGGTTGACAGCTTTCTGCAGAGTCAATCGCGACAGACCTTAAACTTCATGGTTCCTTCAAGAACAGTGCGCACAGAGCTTCATGGAAGGGGTTTACATGCCTGAGCAGCTGCATCCAAGCCTTATATCTCCAAGTGCAATGCAAAGCATCGGATGCACCAGTGTAAAGCACGCAATCACTAGACTCTAGAGCACAGGTGTCAAATTCCAGTCCTCCAGGATCGGTGTCCTGAAACCTTTCCACGTGTCCCCGCTGCAACACACCTGTATAAAATTAGTAGGTCAATAGTAAGACTCTATAGAACTTGACTGCATGCTGATTTGAATTATGTTACAGCAGCTCATGAATTAATGAATATGGTGCAATAAAAGTACTTTTGGGCTCATGTTATCTGGATTGGTGAATCATGCTTCTCCATCTGGTGATGCGATGGAAGAGTCTGGGTTTGGCGGTTGCCAGGAGAACGGTACTTGTCTGACTACTGTGGGGATGTTTCTCAGGTTCCTTAGTTTCATTGAAAGGAAGTCTTAACACTTCAGCAAACCAAGACATTTTGAACAATTTCATGCTCTCAACTTTGTGGGAACAGTTTATGGTCCCAGCAATGAACCCTGAGGGATGCCATATTTAACATGCACATGAATTAGGCTGCAGTATTAATAGAAATAGAAATACAAAAATGTTATCTTATAATAATTGTGTCAGTTATTTATAAGTTATTTGAGGTTTTTGATTTTATGCAAAATTAAAAATAGGTTAGAGTTCCATTTCCATAACTGCTTGAAATATAGCACCTCCTCTTTGACTGACCATTAGTGATTGTAGAGTGGTACAGGATTAGTCATGTCTCCACCTGGCAGCTTTTCATCATGACATGTCCTTGTCGCTGCATGATCAACTACTGATTTTTAATGAAAAAACTTTGCTTTTGAACAAAAGCGATAATGTGAAGTTGAAACCTGGACTAAATTTCCCTTGAAGGGAAATTTGCACTTCAGGGCCACCGTAAGTACGGGACAGATCACCGGACGATTCTCTTTCACGGTTTCTTTCTCCGCTCAAACAGTTTAACTCTTACCCATAATATGTTTCTCATAAACCTTGCAGTTGGTTTACAAACCCAGCGATGCTTCAGAAAGCTAAACCTCTGACTTTGTGTTTGGCACCATGTTCAGAGGTCCCATCTGAAGGTTTTTCACAGTAAAAGAAAAGCGGATATGAAAAAATAACAGAAAATAAGCATCAAGTAAAATATCTGTAGACTCTGCACATTTGCTCCATCTGCAGGCCTCTGCTGTTTGCATGTTGACACTAATGCAGCATAACTTTAAATCAGGCTGGCCACAGTCAGGATTAGCCCACAATCCTAGCACAGGAGCTGGTAACAGCTGATTTTCATGCCATGCAGCATCAGCTGATGGCTCAAAATTTCCCTTCCATGCCCTAACCCTGTAAATGTTTATACTTCGCAAATAAATCTTATTCAGCGTTCATGTCTCATGCAATTCATTCACATTCCTGGCGCATCCAAGTCTGCAGCACTACTTTCCACTCAGAGATAAGAGCTCCGCTTTAAAGATCTGCAGAGTGAGCATTAGCAGGCTGGATATGTACCGGTGGCTTATCAGTCAGGGGACTGTGGTTTGTATCCTGTCTCTACCTTTGTGTTGTGCCCCCCTCACCACCACCACCACCACCACCACTGCTGTTTGTTTCATTTTCACCTGCCTTTTACTTTATTTCACTCACTAGAGAAACTTTGTTAGGATTGTGGTTTGGTATAAGAAAATAAGCCCCTTAACAACAGCAACACTGCATAGTTATTAGTGAGCGAACCATCTCACTAATAACACAACCATATCAGGGTGACCAGGTGGAGCTCTCCCATCCTCCCACATACCTACAGTGTCCCACATACATTTTAATTGGCTGCAGTGTACAAAAGCCATTGGGTGGCTACCACAGGAGAGCTTTATTTTATACGACAAAAACATCGAGAGTTTATTTTAAATGATGAATCCTTGAATGAAGCGAACTCATTCCAAAGATGCAAAACTGTAAAAGTATTTGTGCTGCTTGAAGGTGGAGGTAGTGAGGTTGAGACTATTTGACCTGCTTTAGCTTGCCCTACGTCCACCCCAGCTCCTCTGCTTCATGCTGACTCATTCAGTGTCACGTCTGTTGTCACTCATGACTTCTCTGTTCTGTGTCAGACGTAGTCTTTGCAGCCACACGTGCACACGTGGAAACATCACGGTACAAGTACATCATGAGGAAGATGGAAATTTTCTTTCATTAAAATAGTCCAGATAAACTGTTAGTACAATTTTATCATAGGTGACTGAGTCTCATAGGACATGCAGTCAACCCTCAGTGGCCCTCGCATTAACAAACACAACCCCAAATCTGGCTGATTTCCATTTTCAAGACCACAAGCAACTTTTATTCAGCACAGTATGGAAGCATTGAACAACTGATGTTACAGCAGGGAACCGTATTTTCTCTTTTCAGTACTTAGGACGAGGAGCGAGACGATCATTATGTGATCAGAATGGATTGTCGGTGGGAAGCAGCTCTAAGCTGGGATTAGTTTGATATGACAAGATGTGCTGCTGTACAAGAGCTCCCCTAAGAAAACCACTCTGTGTTAAATTAAATTTTAAGAGTGAAACAAAGAATGCATATCAGAAGGCATTTTATTACGTTATGGGCAACTTCTCAAATGGATCTTTATTACTCTTTGACTCTGCTGACGGAGGTTTAACTCAAACAATTGCACCCAGATTCAGAAAAATCACACTCACTATAATATTTAAACACACAGTGTGAACTTTAGTCCCATAATTATTACTGGTCCTAACAAACCTTAGCAGAACTAGCCTTTTGTTCAAAGATTTAGTTTCAAATCTGTTAGGACATAGAGGAAGAGGAGGACGGGAGCTTGGACGCACCAACGACGGTTCCTGTGCCATGTGATACACAGCCAAACAAAAGTACTTTTGTTGCCTAAACCAACCAACCACACAAAGGACTGTGGATCCAAACCAGCGTCTGTGGTGTGTGTGAGTCAGGGGCTTTATATGGTCTCCATCCACCCCGACCTCCTGATCAGCTCTGACTCACCAAACTTGTATCCCTGAGGAAAATTTCATGGAGTTTATAAGGAACAGCGGACTTTTCTTTCTCAAACTCTTTCAAAAATAATTTTCATATAGTTTCAGTGAATAGTGGAAACAAACCTGGAGACATACAATGGTGACTTCGTTTTGTTTTGGTATTTGGTTACTTACTGTTTGTTTCTCGTTGTGGTTTCACTTCC
>VUQR01013460.1:2363-24279 GCA_015108515.1 Hemichromis elongatus | reverse complement strand
AGTTACATAAAACATGTAAATTTTGATTTTATGTTATAGCCTGTATAATAAATAAATATGTAGCCCAAAAAGTATAAAATCAAGAAAGTAACAGAATACTGGGTGGATGCTTTACAAACACAAGTCTAACTTAAGTTTCACACTTTTTTGATAGAAAAAAAAATCAAATTGTTGCTTAAATTCACACAAAATGTCAGAAGTCTGCAGTCATGAACAAAAATGTAAAGCTAATTTTTCATGATTTGCTGGGTTAACCCTCTGAGGTCCAAAATATAATTGGCCATTTTGACTCCTTTTGATTTTACGTTTGTATTTCACCTTCATATTGTTCCATTTTACATTTTTTTCCTTGCCTTGCTTGGTATCATTCTTTTCAGCACAACCTCACGTGTCTGAATTTAGTTGTTTTTTTCACTGACATATTAACTGATCTGAAATCACACAAAAACATAAAATCCTAGTAGTAGTTTCATTTTTTACTGTAAGAACCACAGACGTGTTGAGTAAATTATTTTTATAAGTTGCAAATGCAAATATAAATTGTACATTTTGAAAAATTATGCATACATTTTGTAAACATACAACTATTTATGTAAAAATGCAGCCAATACAGTTTGTGTTTTTTAAATGTGGTAAAACCACTTAAAAATATTACTATAACTAAAATGACAGAAAAATCAGGTATTGCAGTAAGATGCCCCACAAATTATGTGTGCCAGTACAAAAAGTTGTCCCCCACAAGACAGAGGAAAACACCACAGGGATAAACCTGCAGGCCTGACAGCAGGAGGTGGATCACTCCGCTGGTTTTCTACTTGGTGACAGTGTTTACGCTGCAATGTGCCTTTGTAACATTCATTAGTGCCCTCACCGACAAACAAAACAAATCAACGAGACTACACAACTAACTACACAAGACAACATAACACACTTACTATACACTCCATGCTAAAAGTCACAGATCTCCCACATCTAAAAACTCGCTCTCTCTCTCTCTCTCACTCTCTCGCTGCTGTTACCGTCACTCCCAAAACTTTCCCCTCTTCTGAAACAACCAAATCCCACGTGTTGACTTTTTTTTTTTTTTAATTGGTCGAAATGGTACATTTTCCCACTGTTTGGAAAGAGGTGGCTTTTTTTTTCTTTCTTTAATATTTAGTTCTGTCCTTAGAAAACGCTTAAAAACACACAAAAAACGTGACTACGGTATTTAGAAAAAAGCATGGCTTATATATATTTTCCTAATAATAACTCTGGATTTACTGGCCTGTAATTAGTCCAAACCTTCAAAATGGGCTGAAATAGAGACACAGCCTGGCTGCAGCTTGTTGCTGCGTCAGCTTAAATCAGTCATGTAATTTGGAGGGGCAGCATGTCCGTGGACCCCAGAGGGTTAATAACACTCACCTTCATTCCATTTCCAAAGTGTAAAAACCATCCACCTGTGTGAAATCTGAAATTCCCATGGTGTTGTTCAAAATGTTCTCTGGCACAATCATAGGCATCGCTTGCTACTGAAAACAAGAAAAAAGCCAGTCTGCGCTATGGGCTGAACCATTTGTTAATGACGGAGGGGGATAACACTATGCAATATATTCAGTTTTAGAAATTCTATTCACTGTTAACTGTAACTATGCTCAAAGTGTTAATGCTGTTTATTTTAATAAACAACACTGTCATATGCAAAACTAGGGTGGCACATGGGGTGGCAAGAGATCATTTTAGGGTGGCACTTACCACCCCATGCCACCCTTCTAGATCTGCCTCTGCTCAAAGCAATTCATTCTGTAAGGTAATGACCTCCAATTTTAAAGGAAAAAAACTCAAAATTCTAACTATCCCCTATGAGCAAGCACATGGTGACAGTAAAGAAAAGAAAAACTCCCTTTTAACAGCAAGAGATCTTGAGACAAAACACTTTGTTTTTTTCCTTTCTTCTTAAACCTTTTTTTTTTTTTTTTTTACATAAGTTGTCTTTGGCAACTATTTTCCTTCTGAATAATAAAATCTTTTCACTGACCTTCCTTCCTGTATCCTGGCAGTCGGACAAATGCTCCATAAGTTTGCACTGAAACCACCTCTCCTTTGGCAATGCTGTACAGCGGTGGCAGACCGTCCAGTCCAGCCGGCTCTGATGTTCGGCGGTCACGGTCGGCCATCGTCTCAAAACGGCCACGGTTACCAATAACTGAATCTTGCACTTGGATTCCCACAATCACTGAAATGGCAGATCAGGTGCATTTACAATCTTATGATCTCTTTCTTAATGAGTTTAAACTCTGTTATCTCGGAATAAACTAATTCTAATTTGTTTATGTGTAGGTCACATTCTTACATGGCGGTTACTGCATTGTATTTGAAATTATACATCAGTTTTCTAGCCTTTATGACCACTCAAAGCACTTTTAACTATACCTTCATGCAGCACTTTTAAGCATTTTATTCACCTCACATCCATGGCCAATTTAGAATCACATAACATGCATGTCTTTGGAGTGTGGGAAGAACCCCAAGTACCTGGAGGAAACTTCACACCAAAAGGCCACTGCCAGGTTCTCAAACAGTAACTTTCCTGGGTAAGGTAACGGTTCTAACTACCCCGTGATCATGGCATCCTATGTTAGTCTGTGCCAAGGCACCCTCTCACCTCTGTATGACCTCTTTATCATAAGTGCACAATAAAGAAATACTTCTATGCTGATTTATTAATTACCTGAATGGGATGTACTATTTTAAAATTCACTAAAACCAACATTTTCTGTTATTTGAACCACACTGGTGGATCTAAAATCCATCTGAATAGATACGACCTAAAACAGCCTGAGTGTACAACAATATGCATTTTCAAACATTTTCATTTTTTGTATATTTTGGGTCACTTTAGGAAAAGTAATGAAATTTGAAGCTAAAACAAAGACATTTAGGATACTTTGTACTGATGTCAAATGTCAACACGAGTTGTTTGACCCGAACATATAATTTATTATGTTCACTGATTATTGTACCCCACTTGAAACTCGCCTGCTGACTAGCTATTCAGCCGTGTCATATTTTTGTACTTGGAAGTGATTTTTATGCGCTTCACAGGTGTGTGTTGAATCTCTTGGATAGCAATAAAAACCTATTAGTCACTTTTTTCTTTCAAACACAAAAACTGAATGGAACAGCAGCTCCTCGGCTAATGTTAGCCACACTAAGGAGCTATAATAAATTAATAAACAAATATTTAAAAAAGATAAAGTATGAACAGGACTATAAGCCCATGCCTGCTTAACGTTCTAGTCTATAAGAAGCCAAACATAAGGTCATGCAGCAATAATTTAAGAGAAAATCATTTTTAAATAAAAGATATCAGCATTACCTTTCGGAGTGAGACGATGGTTATTTTACATCCGGTTCAAAACGCTTCAACAACAAGCGAAGCGGCTAATCCGCTGCTCACAATTAGCCAATCATCTTAGTCGTTGCAAATCTCGACCAATAGTATTCCTGGCACTCGCAGGAAGTACTTCTTCTGTGTTGATACGTTGGTGCTACTTCCTTCGACGTCTCGTATGAAAGACGTCCATTCATTTTTTGTAAATTGTAGCATTAAAGCTGTAGATTTTTGCGGATTTTTTGTTCTCTAAAGATGATTGAACCTATGAAGAGAGCAGCAGACATGGCGGTGGTTCCTTCCGCCGTGAAGCGGCCCCGGACGGAGCTGGTAGCGGCGGCGCAGTCTCAGCAACTCGTGGCCACGGTACGGAGGGTAGCTGTTACTACAACCGGGAGGGGTGGCTACTGAAGTAGACTGAAACACAACCACATCATGCTGTGTGTGCATTACGAATAATAATATAGTATTCGCCTCTTGGAAAATAAGTCACATTTTTTCTTTGATGTGATTTTAGGTTCATTAACTGGGCTACCCGCAAGACAGATAAACATGAAAATAAAATTAGCACAGCATTAGCTCTCACTTTGATGCTTTTAACACTGTCTGCTATACCCAACTGAAACTGGGAAACTATTTCGGTTTAAAAAAAAAAAAAAGGTTTAAAGTGATCACAAAAATGTTGTCTACTTGTATGCTGGTTTGTGGTTTTATCTTCTAAGGATAGAAACTTTCTCAGCAGCATTGATAACACCAGCTCCAAAATAATGGGGGTCAGGCAGAGAGATTTGTGTTCACACTGAGGAACTCAGGTGATAAATAAAGTCAAAGTCATTATTACCTATCTTGACCACCATTTGTATTCTGAATTCAGGAAGTTACTATCAGGTCACCCTAACTTTGTATCTCAGTGCATAACAAGTAGATACTTAAAGTCTTTTATTCCTTTTGCTGTTAAATCACTTAACTCTGACATTTAGACTATTCAAGGTGGGGGTAGCATTAGGTCAGGGTTTGGCTCTGAGCCCCTTTCTTGTTTGCAGTCCTGATGGTCAGGCAGGAGTCTCAGTAGACTATGATGTCTGCAGACGACATTGTGATCTGTAGTGAGAGGAGGGAGCAGGGGGAAGAGAGTCTGGAGAGTTGGAGGTGGTGGAGAGAAGAGGATAGAAAGTCATAAGAAACAAGAAAGAATACATGTGTGTGTGAATGAGAGTCTCATGGGAAGTGTAACAGTGAAGGTATATGAGTTTAAATAAGTAGGATCAAACATCCAAAGCAACAGATGGGGCATTGGAGAGGGGAAGAAGAGCCAGGGTGGAGTCGATGGGTTGTGGCAGTACAGCAGCAGGAGTGAAAGGGACGATGGTAATAAGACCTGATGTATTTATGGTTTGGATGGTGTGTGGTGGCACTGGCAAATTGAAAATGCTCAGATTTACATTGTAATCAACCCATTCTGGTAACTCCCATCGCAGGGACAGCTCAGACTGAGCAGTTAGAGAGAGGGCTGAGATGATTTGGACAGGTGCAGAAGAGGGACAGTGGACACACTGGACAAAGGATGTTGAAGATGGAGCTGTCAGGTAGGAGGAAATGAGGAAGACCCCAGAAAAGATTCATTTATATAGTGAAGGAGGTCAGAGGGTTGGTGTGACAGGGGAAGATGCTTGGGATGGAGGCAGATGATATTTGCAGTCATCTTTAAAAGAAGCAGATACCGCAAAATGAAAATAAATAATTTTGACATAAGATCATCTTTATTCGCGTTAAAACACCAGCATTGCACTAAATGTGACTTTTATATTTGTTTTTGAGACTATTATAAAAAACACTTTGACTCACTTTCACAGTCCATATCTGTTTTTATAATAAATTATAAATACAAGCTAAAAATTTCCTATATGATTAAAATAAATAAGTTAGCTGAATATTTATAAACAAGATACTCAAACCTTTAATTGTCTCACTCCAGACACATCGGTTCTTTCTCTAATGCTTCTACCCTCCCAGGTCCCCTGCCAGGGTGTTTTATATACCAACAGCTGCCTTTGCATCTCTGCTTTTGTTATCACAAATGAAACTGATCAGGAATCAAGAAAGAATTAATAATGGGCAGTCATTGTATTAGTTATTGTTTAAAGTGTTACCACATAAGTTAAATGCCATGCCACTGACAGTAGTGCAAGGTCCTCCTGTCATAACCTCACAGCACACAGTACATCTTTTTTAAAATTCCCTTCTTAATGTCAGCCTCTCTATTAACCACCTATGCATCTCCCATAGGGCCCCCCTCGGACCTCCAGCTTGCAGGCTCCCATTATGTTAATGTCTGGCCACGAGGGTGAGGTGTACTGCTGCAAGTTTCACCCCAATGGCGCCACCCTCGCCTCTTCAGGATTTGACAGACTCATATGTAAGTTAATTAAACTCCCACTAAATCTCTGCAGTGAGGCAACAATATCGTCACTGTGAATAACTTGGAGTGCACCGCTGTTTTGTTGTTTGTTTTTTTTTGCTGTAGTGCTCTGGAACGTGTATGGAGATTGTGAGAATTACGCCACGCTGAAGGGACACAGTGGAGCGGTGATGGAGCTGCACTACAACACAGATGGCAGGTAAGTAGGTGGAGATCTTCAGCAAGGGACACTTCCAACCAGTACTTCTTATTAGGGCTTAATAACCTTGTGCTCTTTATAAAGGGTTAACTAACTGTTTTTTCCTGCTATGTAATTTCAGTGTGCTGTTCTCAGCGAGCACAGACAAAACTGTAGGTGTTTGGGACAGTGAAACGGGCGAGAGGATCAAGCGTCTGAAGGGCCACACTTCCTTTGTGAACACATGCTACCCAGCTCGCCGTGGACCCCAGCTCATCTGCACCGGTAGTGACGATGGGACAGTAAAGGTGACATTTCCATCTTTCAATTGTTGTGTGTGTGTGTATATATATATATATATATATATACATATATATATATATATAGATAGATAGATAGATAGATAGATATCTTTCTTTAGGTCTGGATGCCACATTTTTGGGCCACAGAGCTACACATGAAGGCCTGTTTGTGCTTTCTGTTTGATGTGTTTGTCTGCTTTGTAGCTCTGGGACATCCGTAAAAAAGGGGCCATCCACACTTTCCAGAACACCTACCAGGTGCTGGCTGTGACGTTCAATGACACCAGCGATCAGATCCTGTCAGGAGGCATCGACAATGACATCAAGGTACCAGAGAATGACGCTGGAAACGCGTTACTGCTAATGAAACTTCTTGCATGTTTTTTGTTGGGTTTTTTTGGTATCCTGAAATATGAGCTTGTGTATGCTGTCGATTTTATTATCACAGCACGAATAGTGTATTAGTAAAATTAAATCTCGACAGGGCTAATTTTTTTGCTTCACGGCGCTGCTTTAATTTCAAATAATTATCTTGGAAGCCTGTGGCCAAAGAAGGCAAAAACATGGAATTTAATTAGCAGAAGTGAGCAGGACCTATGGACTCAGCACAGCTTGCCAGAGTGGGCTGTTTATCCTTGCTGCCTATCAAAGTGTTACATGCTTGATGGGTAAATAAAGCTAATAGGTTTTCATAAGCAACTATTTTCCATTATTACTGAGAGCACTGTCTAAATAAGGAGGCAGAAGATATGCACGCATGGCTTGGCTTTTCTGCAGGAACCCTATCCAAAGTTATTGGTTGTGTTGTTGCAGGTGTGGGATCTGAGGCAGAATAAGCTGATCTACAACATGCACGGCCACGGTGACTCAGTGACTGGGCTCAGCCTGAGCTCCGAGGGGTCATACCTTCTCTCAAACTCCATGGATAACACAGGTACTAATGGACATGTTTGGTTTATAAACCTGGGTGGCTGTGTGGGTGAATCCTGTTCTTGAAGTCTTCCTGTGTCTCTGTGCAGTGCGTATTTGGGATGTTCGACCATTTGCTCCCAAGGAAAGATGTGTGAAGATTTTCCAGGGCAACGTTCACAACTTTGAAAAGGTAACTTTTTGTCTTTCGTCTCATTGTGATAACAGCAGCTCACACACGTAATCACCGTTTGTTTCTTATTCATCTTTTCCTGTCATTCAGAACCTGCTGAGGTGCTCCTGGTCTACTGATGGCAGTAAGATAGCTGCAGGCTCGGCCGACAGGTAAGAAGCAAACGCACTGACATATACTGTGCATGAGCTCTCTGTCTCTCTCTCTCTCTCTCTGTCTCTCTCTCTCTCACACACACACACACACACAAAGGACAAAGGGCTCAAATTAACTTCAGGTTAGCTGCTGTACTCTAAGTACACCCTTGAATCTGTATTTCTAAAAAGAAATTGTCTTTGTCCTGCCAAAGACATCATTCAGAAGCTACTACAGCTCTTAAAATACAAATGCGATGATGAAAACGTGATTTATTAACCTGCTGACTTGTTACCAGTAAAAAGAACTACAGCTCCCAGCCTGAGCTTCTGATTAACAAGCAGTCACTGAAAACACTAAAAAGTCCGCTGCAAAGTCACTGAAATCGCTTTTCTTCCTCATTGTGATGCTCAGTTTGAAATTTAGCAAGTCGATTTGACTGTGTTTACATTCCTAAGTGCACAGAGTTGCTGCTATTTAATTAGCTGATTAGATATTTTATTAACGAGCAGTTGATCAACTGTACCCAGTGAAGTGGTGAGTTTATTACATATTTGGTTTTTATGATAAATGTCAACACCTTTTTTTTGACATCATCTTTTACAGGTTCGTGTATATTTGGGACACCACATCACGTAGGATCCTGTACAAACTGCCGGGCCACGCAGGTTCAGTCAACGAAGTAGTCTTCCACCCAGAGGAGCCTATAGGTGAGTGAACTAACTGCTTCAGTTAAGGTGTATTTCAGGCCTAAAATACACTTTTTTTTTAATTAACACAAGAATTAATTAAGATAACTTGAAGCCACATTGGGATAGGTGGATGTAAATTATGTTATAAATTATATAAGTTAGGCGCTTAGGTTGCTTTAAGCTTCATAATAACACGTTAAAAAATCAAAGTTGAATCCTTTTTTTTTCTCCCTTGTCTCTCTACACAGTGCTGTCTGGTGCCAGTGATAAACGCCTGTACATGGGAGAAATTCAGTAGGCTGTGTGTGTGTGTGTGTGTGTGTGTGTGTGTGTGTTTTGCCTTGGACGTGGATGGGTGGTGTTCGACAGTGGTCTAGGACTCTCTGTAATTTCAGCCTGTTTCAAAAGAACCTCAGGATGTGTTTGAAGATTATTAGACTCAGGCACAAGAACCTCCACAGCGACTTCTTTTTTATTCTGATGTACTGCTTTATAATAAACTTCAATATTCTGAAGAAAAAAAAAAAAAGAAGTTGTCAAATTATTTTCTGACTGAAATGCTTTGTTGTATTTGTGGAGCCTTTACAAGTATTTTTTAACTGATTACCCAGAAATGTGATCTAATCTTTATTTAATTACCATTATAAACACAATCAATAGGACTAAAACAACAAACAGGATCAATCAGGATCTAGAAAAGTTACTGAATGATGTCTCTTAGGAAAAAAGGCAGTAAGCTCGATCAGATGCTTTCTTATTTAACTTATGCAACCTGGGAACGTGTTGACATTCTTCCAACAAAACTGTTGCAATTTCTTAAGATTTCTATTAGGAGAGTAACCCTCTGCTAATCATGAGGGCAGTTCAGGTTCAGGTCTGAAGTTTACATTCACTCATCATGAGCACAAATGGTATGGTAATTCTGGGCTTTTACACTGTTCTTTTTTTCAGGGTGAAATAATAGTACAGCAATTCTGTTCTCTCTAATCCACAAAGAGCCAAAAGTATATATTCTCCTTCACAGACTTACCTAAATCTAATAAGTGGTGCTGATGGTTATGCAATGTCTTTTAATGTGACTAAGCCAAATTCTGTTAACTTGTTAGTGATCATGGTTGAATACAACTGGTAGTTTCTCTTTGCCATCATAAAAAGGGTTTGTGTCACATTACTCATTGGACTAACTAATATCCAGAACGATGGAAAAATCCAAGGAAGCCAGTGAAGATGTAAAAAAGAATTGTTACACCAGTTGGAACGGGCTCTTGGAGCCATTTCTAGGCAGCTGCAGGTTCCAAGATAATCAGTGAGTATTATTTTTCTGATGTGTCACCATTTTGCAAAGGTCTAGAAGAAGACCCAAACTTTTACCCTCAGTAACAGGGAGTTGGTTAGGATGTTCAGGAATAACCCAGCAACCATAAAAATTCAAGCCTGCAAAGAACTGAAAAATGTGTGGAACACCAGTGTCACGTCCACAGTGAAGCCATCACAGTGGGCTAAGAACATGTTTACAAAAAAAGAAGCCCCTGCTCCAAAAATGACACCTTTAAGTTTGACTGAAGTTTGCAGCTGCCCAAACAGACAAACAGAATGCTATGTGGAGACGAGTTTTATGGGTCATATGAGACAAAAATTTAGCTTTTTGGCATGACTTCCAGCAAATTCTTCATCTTCACCTCAACTCAAGAGGGAGACAATTTAGACTTGGAAGTACCGACAGAAAAATGATCCCAAATACATCAAAACTTGATTTTGGATGGATAAAGTAATCCTTGAAAATTTGTGAAAAAGTTGGGTCCAAGCAATCTAAATGAACTCTGCCAAAAAGAGTGGTCAAATATCCATCCAGAAATATACCAGAAGCTTATTGATGGATACCAAAAGATCCGCCTTCAGAATCTCTCTGAAGAGGATTTTGTGAATGTGTTTGTTGACACTAACCATGTTTGCCTATTATGTTAATGAAAACACAACTAAAACTAACCCCAAGTTAAACGTGACGATTTCATTCATGTTTACAATAGAAACAGATCTGCATTTGTGCTGTTTGTAGAGAGTTTGTCTTACTGTGGACTGATGAACAGAAAAATCTTTGGAAAATGGTTTTGTAGTCTCCAGCTTTGTTAGTCTCTGTAATGCTTTTTAGGAAACTTGTGATTTAACTACATAGACTTTGTGACTTTGCACGCATTAATCTTACAGGGATTTAATATCTCTGTTATCCTATCTTGTTAACTTGAATGTCTTGTTCGGAGTATCTTTTGGAGAAATCGTTACTGAGGTATAGAAGCTCACTTGCTCTTTACAGCTAACTTACAGCTTGTAACTTAATGTGTTTAATAAATACATCCATCCATTTTCTTAACAGCTTATCCAGGTTGCCAGTCAATCTCAGGGCTTCATAAAGACATGAAAAATGTGTTATTAGTTTGGTCCCGTTGGGATTGTCTATAAGTTTACAAGATGTCAGAGCAGAAATCTCAGTAAATGGTTCACAAATCATTTATGCAATGGTACAATGGTACAAGTTAAATGTGTGGTTTGGAGGTTTATGGTGCAGTTTTACAATCCACTCCAAGCTGTTTGGGATTCATTATGCGTGTAGTTCGAAAACACCATAAACTCGCTGCTAGCTCCCCACACAGCTTTGCTTTTTATGTTATCCTTCTTGTTGGCTGCAGTTTTCCTTATAAAAGTTTTACCATTCTTAAGAGAAAGTGTACTTTACATATTTTATAAAGCCCTATTGTGTAACTGCGTGTGCATGTGTGTGTGTGTATTCAAAACCCTCTGCACCAAGGACCTGAAATGAACTCATTATTTCACAGATGAGTAAGACCAGTACTACTTGTAGACAGTGCGTTTTTAGCTATTAATACACCAGCATAATTTATTTAAAAGAATTTAATTTTCTGTCTGTAGTGCATGACTTCAATTCGGTCTCACTGTGAGTACTCTAAAGAATCTGAATAGAGTACTGAATATTTTAATATTTAGTATGACCACCTTTATTCTTCAGCACAGCCTGAACTATTATAGGTGGCTTTTGTTGTCATTTCTTTAAGTAGTCATCAGGAATATTTCTCCAGGCTTCTTAAAGAACATTCAAGGCCCTTCTTTGGATGTTGGCTGCCTTTTGTTCTGTTCTCTGTGAAGACAATACCTCACTGCTCCAATAATGTTGAGATCCAGGCTCTGGGGAGACCGATCCATGACTGGTAGTGTCCCGCTGTATGAATCTTTCCAGATGGTAATTCATGATGGCTTCTTAACAGCCACTGACAGCATTACGGATAAGGTTTTTTTTGGATGGATGAGCTTAATGACCAAAGGCATCTATCAGGTCCTTGCTGGATTTTGTTTGCTGTTTTTTTAGGCACATGACCTTTAGACTTTTGGCCATCTTCTGGGACAGCCCTAAAGTGGAGAAGAAGATTTCCCTCTGAGGAGCTGCTGGTGAAGATCATGAGTCCTATTTGATCCCTGTGATGTTTCTGAAATGATGTCTACCCCTGGTGGTCAAAAGAACATCTGGTACAGGACAGCTGTGATGAAAGGGAGGAAGCTTCTCCAAACCTCTGGACCTAGCAAACCCAGCTTGGTCGTCATGGTCTCTCTGACAATTTTTTTTCCCCCCCAGAATGAATGTGAATGCACCTTCTGTTGCTATGCTTTTAAATCTACATTTTATTTAAGTTTAAAGTGTGCTGAATCAAACAGATAGACTATAAGAGTAACATAGGTGTGTAGTATCGCTAACAAGCTAGCAACAAGCCTTTAACATGATGCTAAGCGGTAATCTAACTAACGAATTACAATAGGAGCAACAGATGTTATATGTTGTGTAGATCTGTAAAGTTATGTTAGAGCTGCTGCTTGGCCAACTTGTGGCCAGGGCTGGTTCTGGTTACAAAGGTGAATTTTTGAGTTATATTTGCCCACAATTTGAAAAAAATGAGGCCATCTTGCTGAAACCTTCTGCTTTAAGGAGGCAGCCAATCAGAAGAAAGTTTTCTTAAAGAAAGAGATTGGCCTAAAAAAATATTTCACAGAGTGGGCTGCCCTAAGACCCAACAGAAGATACAGTGCTGTGTAAAAGTATGTGCTTCCTTCCTGATTTCTTAGTTTTTAGCTTACATCTCTAAGAGAAAAATTAATTGCTCCCTAAACCTAATAGTTGTGCCACATTTGGCAGTAAGAACTGCAATCAAACGTGTGTGATAAGAAGCAATCATTGCTGTGGAGGAATTTTGGCCCACTCTTCTTTGCAGATTTGCTTTAATTCAGTCACACTGGAGGATTTATGACCATGAACAGCCTGTTTCAGATAATGCCAAAGCATTTCAGTCTAATTTAAGTCCCGACTTTGACTCAGTCACTCCAAAACCTGAAGCAGCAAAGCAGTACCAGACTGCTGTGTAAGTTTTACACCAGATGTAACAGGACTCACACCTTCCAAAAAGTTCAGCTTTTGTCTTAAGAATATTTTCCCACATGTTTTGGTGATCATCAAGATGTTATTGCCAGATGTGACACAAGCTGTCATGTTCTTTGTGGTTAGCAGTGGTTTTCTTCTTACTCTTCCATAGATACAATTTTTGACCAGTCTTATTTTTTAATTCTTGGATCACGAACTCTGAACTTTACCGATGCAGCTGAGGCCTGCAGTTCTTTAGCTATTATTCTTGGTTCTTTTGTGACCTCCTGGATGAATTGTCTTGGGGTAACTTTGGCAGGTGGACCACTCCTGGGAAGATTCTGCACTGTTCCAGGTTCTCTCCATTTGTGGATAATGGCTCTTACTGTAGTTTGCTGGAGTCCCAGCGTCTTAGAAAGGCTTTATAACCTATTAAGCACTGATAGATGTCAGTTTGTTTCTCAGCTGCTCTTGAGTTCTTTTAGCTCATGGCATGTTGTGTTGCTCTTTGAGATCTTTTAGTCTACTTCAATTTGTCTGACAGGATCTATTTAAGCGGGTTCTAGATTCAGCAGGTCTGGCAGTAATCAGGTCTGGGTGTGGTTAGTGGAACTGAACTCAGCTTTCCAAAAAAAAAAAAAGGTGGTTAGGGGTTTAGAAATCAGGACAGGGCCAAATACTTTTGCACTGCACTGTATATGAGGATTATTTTGGACTGTAACTCGTGCACTCCAGGAGAGCCCAAAATAGTCTGTGCTTTGATTTATCAAACAGGACAATTCAGAGTTCTTTATTTGAAAAGATTTGACACAAAGACACGGTGAGAAAAAAGGGAAAAATCACAAGTCCAAATAAAACATTTGTCTTGCTCATTGATTACTGCGTGGCCCTTTACAATAGCCGCCTCATTATCTGCCTCCTTCTCTGATATAGCTGACCCGACTTGTGTGCAGTTCACTGTATTGGGCTGTCGCGCTGCTCGTGGTAAGTAGCTGAGATTAAACAAGGCTGTTAATTGTGTTTTCCGCTCTGAATAACCACAAGCTGAGGAAAAGGGCAGCACCTCCGGGGGCCAGCCTCCCTTCTCTCCCTCGTCGGTCTGGATGGTGTTGCTGGTGGGAGGAGGCGACATTATTCTTCCTCCTCCACAAGTCTGAACCTCCTCGCCCACCGCGGGCCCCCATTTCTTTTGTGATCCTTTCAAAAGCCTCGCGGGGCTGCTCGCTCGCGCTCACTCGCTGACTCCCTCGCGCACGCGGATCCGCAGAATCCATGCAGCTCCTCCTCGAGGGGTCGCGGTGACTGAGAGCCTCCACCCCCTCTTTCTCTCTCTCTCTCTTTCTCCCCCGGCTCCTCCTGCCCCGGCACCGATTGTTGACAAAAGGCGCTGCGAGACGGAGCAAAGGAGCCCGGTACCGGTAAGAAAAATCGCCCTCTAACTTGACTTCTTCCCCCGCGAGCAGCTCGAGGAGAAGACGATCCAGACGACGGAGGTTGGGAGAGGAGGAGGTGGGGAGGGGGACGATACTCTTCCGCTCCTAGAAAACCGTGAGTCACAACGGGCTGCTTTGTGTCCGTAGCGGAGTGTATGTAGCCAAACGTTAGCTGTAGTACCACCACTGCGGGGTCGGTCTCCTCCTCCTCACCGCCACCACCCCCGTGTGATCCGTTATCATATGATGCTCATTTCTGCCTGTAGCCCGGAGCGGATTATGACAGCTTTCCGTCTCTCTTTGTGTCTTTGTGTAGCCCCTCTTCGGAAGGTGTGGCCGAGGTGATTCTGTGGTGGTCGGACCGCAGCAGGCGTGAACTGGACCCTCTTCACCTCCTCCACCTCCTCACCGCTCTCCTTCCTGAAAACCACCGGCGACTGTTATTTACAAAAAACAAAACAAAACAAACAAAAAAGCAGAGGCCAAGATGGGTCAGCCACTGTGAGTGGAAGAGCCAGACCAGCGCTGCTGGAGGAGGCGGCGGCCTTGGGCACGTCTATTCAGCCGGGAATGTTGTGAGCTGAGGCGGCCAGGCAGTCTGGATCTGACCGGGGACCCATCTTTCCCCCGGAGCCTCCGCGGCTCCAAGCCGCGTCCTGAGCCCTCCAAAATGGGGAAGTGCGAAGGGAGATGCACGCTGCTGGTGATATGTGCACTGCAGCTGGTAAGTATGTGTGTGTTTGTGTGTATGTGTGTGTATGCCTTTCTACTCACTCACCATTAAGATATAATTAGAGCAGCGTGCTACAGACCCGCACATTGTAATCAGACATTTTTTTCGTCCTCTCCATACAGTTACACACGGAAAAAGCTTTGAGCTGCAGCTGCTGGGCTGCCATGCCACATTACAGGCTAGGGTGTGTGTAAAGGCAGAGGGTACAGGGCAGGGGAGTCTTTAGCGTCAGGGTGGTCTATGTTTCTGAAGAGAGCCTTGAAAGCTCCATATATTAAAAAAAAAAAAAATCATCTGAATGTAAAGCACAAGAAGGCCCTGCTCACCACCTGATCTCTACTGTGGAGTGAAAGTTGGATGTTTGTTTTCCTCTGAAATAGCTCAGGACTGCCACTCTCAAGGGTAATGACTGTGTTATAAGAGTGACTGTAACGTCTCCCTGCAGTGAGTGTGATGCAGGCGTGGACAGCAGCAGTGTGAGGAGCAGTTATTGAGGCTATTGTTTGCCCGGTTGATGAGTTGTTGTGCAGCATAGGGATTTGGCCCAAAGATTCTCATTAGTTTGGCGGAGCTTTTTGGGGGTGCTCCTCTTTTTTTTTTCTTTTTTTCTTTTTTTTTACAGTCACTGGACTGGCTGGTGCTCCAGGCAGTTACCATGGAAACAACTGCGGCAGACCTGTGTATGTGTCTCCCTGTCACTGTATGTGTGTGTATGTGTAGCCTTCAGTATTGTGTGTGTGTGTGTGTGTTTTTTTTCTGTCCTTTATATTTGCATGTGTGCTTATTTCTTTCCTAATATACATATATAAATGTGTGTTTCTGTCTGTGTGTGTGTGTATGATCCACCCCTTCCCAGGTGGCAGCCCTTCAGAGGCAGGTGTTTGATTTCCTGGGCTACCAGTGGGCTCCCATTCTGGCCAACTTCCTGCACATTATGGCAGTCATCTTGGGCATGTTTGGCACTGTGCAGTTTCGCTTCAGATACCTCATCTTTGTGAGTAGTGTATATCCATCATCTTGCACCGGGATCCAATGCCTGCACTCTCTGTGTGTGTAGCTTACTGTCCCCAAACACCGATCCCTGTGTCTCTGTTTGGCAGTATGCAGTATGGCTGGTCGTCTGGGTGGGATGGAACTCCTTCATTATTTGTTTCTACCTGGAGGTTGGAAACATCTCTCAGGTAAGTTGTGGTTTATGTGCAACCTCTGTTCTGACTTGTATGGTTTTGTTGTTATATTTTATAGATATTTTTACTTTGGATCCACTTACCAAATATTAGCAGTTCTCTGGCATGTCACCATTTTCAGAAGTATTTTTTAGACTAAACAATTAAGGTACACCTACTGCCCTCATTTTTACATCCATATTTTTTCTTCTTGGACCCTAGTAAACTAGCTTTGACTGATTTAAAGTTTAAAATAACCCTTATTTATCTCATACATGGCCTCATTTCAGCCCGTGTTCATTCACTAGCTTCTTTGCTTTTAAGTCATCTTTATTTCTGATTGACAAGCAAGCAAATAATCTCAAGTTTGATCTACATTACTTTTACATAGACTGACCTCATTAATAACTGGTTATGTTAAACATAACAGTGTAGCTATGACAGAACATGAAGAAAAGCGTCACTGTATTAATAACAATTAAAAGAAGCCTGAAGATGCAGTAAGAGAATGACAATTAGCGCTGTGTCTACTGTATGTGTGTGTGTTTAGGATAGAGACTTTCTCATGACGTTCAACACATCCCTCCATCGTTCGTGGTGGATGGAGCACGGTCCTGGTTGCCTGGTAACACCAGTATTAGACTCCCGCATGGCCCCCGATGACCACCATGTCATCACTGTGTCCGGGTGTCTGCTTGACTACCAGTACATCGAGGTGTTGAGCTCAGCCATTCAGATCCTCTTGGCTGTATGTATCAAAAACGCTGTCACACACACATGCAAGCACGCACACATTGTACATTAATTTTTTGCTTTTGTATCACTTTGCTGACCCTCAACATCGTGCTAAAACATTTTCTAATAAATATTGGACAGGCACTCCTATGTCAGCAGTGACTCAGCTAACAGAACAACACTTGTATTTATTTCTGATCGTCTCCTCTCCAACAGCTCTTTGGCTTTGTATACGCCTGCTACGTAAGCAAAGTCTTCCAGGATGACGAGGACAGCTGTGAGTATCTTTCTCTTCTCACTAAAAGCTCTTCCAGCACCTTGTTCAGTTGATTAGGTGTGCTTGTCCTACTATTTTCGAGGGCTTTTATGTGAGAGATCCATGACTCTGAGTGCGAGTGCTGTCATCTCATTGGTTTCTCTCGTGTGAGTCATGCTTAGCGATATCACTGCAGAGGATTCCCTCTGGGTGATCTGAGCCCTCCATCTGTGGGGAGTATTAGGATGACTTCCCACCATGAGAGTATCCGTCTGTTAGCTGGCTAGTGCTTGTCTGTCGGCGTGAGTGTGCCATCTGCGTGTCTGACTGATTGTTCCTGTGATGTGCCTCTTGTGACTGTTTTACTCTCACTCAGTGGAAGAAATGAAGTCCCATATTAATGTTTGTTTGATTTCCTGTAAAAAGAAGTGGGGAAAGTGCTGTGTCTCTAACATCTTAATAGCATGCTGTGTTGCAATTATATGCCTATCATAGCATACTGTCAATGATGTTCTGATGTTCTAACAGTAACATGTAACATCTGCACCATTTGTTTCAAATCCATTCAACTAAAATCAAGTTTCTGAAGTACGTATTATTTTAAAACAAGATACCACTCATTCATAAAAAATATATGGACAATAGACTGTACATGAAAGATGGATATAGCTGGTGTTTGACATCAGACGATTTAATTTTAGCTTTAGATCCATCGCCATGTTGTTGTTTTTTGTTTCGTACGTACACTTCAGCGATTGAAATTAGATTTGAAAAACTCGTAATAGAGACCAAATCAGATTTTCTAACAGATTTGTTTCATTGCAAAAATTGGGCTTTTTAATACTAGAATCTGTGGGGACTTACTGACTTTTGAAATGTGCCAATGAACTGCAGTCTTTTGCATTTTTATTGTTTTTGTTTGTTTTGTTTTTTTCTTTTAAAAAAAGATTTGAATGATATATTCAAGAAAAGCATGTCACTTTACCTAATATTCTGGTGACACATTTTTGGTTTTAATCAGCTGATATACTCATCACATATCAATATATCTGTTATACACCGATGACAGACAGTGCTGACTAAGGCTTCAGTCCCACCAGTTGGAAATTGCCTAGAAACTACCAGTTGAAGGGAAAAATGTGTATCCTGGTAACCATTGGTTGCTGGGGAAAAGTGTGCATTCTGACACTGGTTGATTGTTAGAGTTAGGTGAAGCAACTCGCCATTTACTCTTTAAGTCGAAAAAAGCATTATGCAAACTGAAAAGTAAGCATCTTCTATTTAAATTACAAGCAACTGCTGCAATCTGTTTGCAACCAAAGCAACCTCAAGGTTTTGTTTACCTGGTGACAACCAGCAACGTCCGGTAATCAGTCAGCAACCAGTCTGGGAATACACATTTCTCCCCAGTTTATTGATCTGCCTTACACTTCATGTTATTGAAAGCTCTATAAGTGTGTATACATCAATAAATAACTAAATGCCATTTTTTTAACCACGTTTGTGCTTCATTGTAAAAAGAAAGCACTACAACAGTCTTAATTTAAAATGATGGAGCTGGTCAGTTCTACCCCTAGAGAAAACAGATCCAGAACTTGATGTTTGTTTTTTTATATCCCCACTGATGCAGCTAATCAATCGTACTTCACTCAACACTACATGACTCTGTTCCTGTAATCAACCGAGAAAGATTAGAACTATGTATTAGTGGCACAAAGGCAGTAGGAAGGTTGATGTATTGATATTGTATCTCTGCACATTCTGATGTCCCAGTTTGCAGTATATAAAAGCATGACGAATGCACTGGATGATAAATCTGATGCTGTGAGAGAGTGCCATATTAAAACAGAATCCTCTTGAAATACAACACCTGATATATAAAAATCCCCCACACAGTTTAAGGGAAAGTGGAATGATGTCATCCCTTTTCTTTCTCCCCTCATGAAGTTGATTTCATTGGTGGGTTTGATTCTTACGGCTACCAGCCTCCTCAGAAGTCCTCTCATCTGCAGCTGCAGCCTCTTTACACGTGAGTTGCAACCATCTTCTCCAAATTTCTCCTATTTTAATATCTTTGTTTTTGTTGCTTTCATTGTTAATCTTTCAAGTGCTATTCTAGCACGTAGCGCTGCTATTGTGTAATGGTGTTGGCCAAATATAGTGCAGTGAAGCTGAGTGAGGATCTGTTTTTAGTCCCTAATTTGTATGGAGTTAAGTTAGTCTCAAAGGGATGATGAAAATGTACAAATGTGTACAACGTTTTTATGAGTACTTTTGAGTACTCAAAAATGCGTGCTGCAGTTCACACACAAATACAAAGCAATTTGAGCAAACATAAAACTCTTTTACGAATGAATATATATCCAGACCTGTAGCCTTGAAAAAAATTGTAGTTCTTCTTCCAGGGCCCTGGACTACAAAGCGAGTTTAACATACCCAGGGTATCTCCGCAATCATATGGGATCACTTGAGTTTTTTCCCACAGAAAATGATCCCTGTGAGTTTCACCGACTCCAGAGATATTATATGGTGATTAAATCTATATTAAAAATGTCATATAAAAAACTTTATTTATTAGAAATAATCAGGGAAATGCAAAGACACTATTAAAATATGTTTGATCCTTATGCAGTCCATGCACAGAGGACCATGGGATCTTCCGGGAATTATGACATAATTTGCTGAAGAATTGATTGATCAGTATGTGGTGATTTTATACCCTCTGATCTCTAATCTGGAACCTGACCTGCTCCGGAGCTCCAGTAAGAAGTGCAACATCTTTGTAATACTTAAATCCCAGGTTTAACCCTGAAGCTACTTGGATGAGACAAAATCCTTCTTCAGTTACAGGCCTCTTCTTAAGTGAGCTAACAGAATGGCACATGTGTAGTGTAGTGGTTTTCATTGTTGCCTAATGAGTGAAAGATCCCTGGTTTGATCCGGGAGGAGACTGCCCCTTTGGGGTTGTGTCAGGAAGGGCTTCTTTGGGCTACTCGCCACAGCTGGTAACTCTTGCTTGATTTGGCAAAGTTTTACACCGGATGACCTTTCCCAAAGGGGATTTGTGTCTCCACCTGGAATCAAACCAGTGACCTTTCACTTGCCAAGTGAATGTGGTAATTCGGTGCAAAAAAAAAAAAATCTGCCAAATCAAACAAGCAGAGCTGCTCACTGTGGCGACCCCTTGTGAATAAGGGAGCAGCTGAAAGTAGCGGCTTTTTGGAAGTAAAAAGATCAGATTTGCGTCGTTGAACTTAGTCGTTAGTGATCAGTATTTATTCAGGTTTTGATGTACGCTTTTGTAAAAAAACAGTTTCTGTTTTTTTGTGTTCGTGTTTTCATTTGTATTTGTTTGGGATCCTTGTACATGTTTTTAAGTATTAGTTTAGGCTTGTTGGTTATCCTTTTGAGGCTAATTTAACTCCATACATTTATATTAAGCTCAAAAAATGGTGGACTTTTCATAACCTTAATACAATTTTATTAGTTTTATAACAGTTTTCGGGTCAAAGCATGAAAACCTGCCTTTAAAAATCACAGGAATGTTTTTTTTTTTTTTTTGGTAGAGCAGTTTCATGACACAAAATCAGTGAAGTGCCTGTTTTCATGCAGTTATGTCAAAGTGCAGCATATTCTAACTTTAACTTATGTCGTCCTCTCTGCACCCCTACAGGGCTGGTTAACTGTTGGTAGCACCCCCTTCAGGCCAAACCCTGACGGTGTCACTGTGGATGGACTCACTCTGTCACAGTTTACCTGAGAAATGGACTTAATCCCACCCAGAGGGAGAGGTGTGTGCGTGTGTGCGTGTCTGTGTGTGTCTGTCTGAGAAAGTGAAATATGGCCCTGAAAAGAATGTACAGAGCTCAGGGAAGAACCAGCAGGCCAGGCACGGCGTGACGAGAGGAAGGCGACGCAGGAGGCAAGGCGAGGGGAGAAGAGATTCATAGAACAAGAGCTGGCCTCACCGAGGGGACAGTTCACTAAACTGCCAGCTCTCAACACTCCCACTGCTGTGTGTGTGTGTTTGTGTGATTGTGTAATTCCACAGGACTAGCTGGTGCTTTGCAGTTGCACCCTGGACTCTTACCACTTGGTGCCCCTGTGATTTATTTTGTTTTGTTTTGTTGTTTTGTTTTGTTTTGTTTTGTTTGGGGGGTTGGGGTCGTCGATGTGGGTGGGTCGGGTGGGGTGGGGGGTCACCTAATAAAAAAGAGGCACGGCTCGTACCTGTTGTTGTTTTTATAACGTGGTGATGTGTAGAGCAGTCGATTACGATTCCCGCTCCCAAAGCCATCTCCCCCTTCCTCCTTCCTCGCTTTCACCTTCCAGCTGAGGTCCCAAAACGCACAGAAAAGAGTGAATTCCTTAAAGGATAAGGCAGGCGATATCTCACTTGTTTATTATAGCAAATACAAGGCGAAACATGAAAAGACCAAAAAACATCCATCTTTCAGTAGCTTCCCTGTAGCGCCCAGCCCTGATTTGTTTTACTGTACTTTCCTACAACAGCTGCATGCTGTAGTTTCTTTAGCAATAAAGAGCGCGTTTGTGGAAACTATTTTATGTCCGGGTAGTATTTACAGTGAGGGAGAGGTGCGTGTTTAAAATAAACTACAGTGCCCAGCTTTGTTGTGACAAAGGAGTGCAGTTCAGTGCAACAGCGTGGCTGACTGATGGGGTTTTTAATAGTTTTGTACAACAGCGCTTTCACAACATGGACAATATTTATCAAAAGGCTCATTTCATTGCTGTTTTTGGTCTTTCTTTACTTTTTTTTTTTTTAAACCATGGAATATCACCAGCCTTGTCTTTTTTTAATTATAGGTTTGGCTTGCTTCTAAAACGAAGTGAAAGTGATTATCAGGAAAATCTATTCAACATATTGTAACATGTGACAGTGTTGATCAGCAGATGGCTTTGGGATCAGGCATTAGTGTGTCTATGGGGTGGTAACAGGGGGGGGGGG
>VUQR01013459.1:0-15320 GCA_015108515.1 Hemichromis elongatus | reverse complement strand
AATCAATATTGCTTTATTCAAGCTACTCACCTCTCTCTGGTCCAGATGGGTGTAGGCACGATTGAGCAGGTAGATGATGGCGTCCTCAGTTCCGAGACGGGGCTGGTAAGCAAACTGAGGGGGATCCAGATGTGGTCTGACAATGGGTTGGAGCTAGTCCAGGATGAGTCTTTCCAGGGTCTTCATGATGTGGGAGGTCAGTGCCACGGGCCTGTAATCCTAGGGGCCACTGGGACGTGGCGTCTTTGGTACAGGGACGAGGCATGATGTCTTCCACAGCACTGGGACCCTCTCCAGACTCAGACTCAGCATAAACAGTTTATGAAAGACTCCACACAGCTGGGGGGCATAGGCCTTGAGGATGCGGGGATTCCGCATTTGCATCTGAACCTGGTACTGAGTGAAAGTGATGGGTGTCAGGACTCTCACAGGAGGCAACAGTGCCATGTGAACTGTAGGAATGATTTACCTGACATCTGAAAAATGCTCGGTTCGCTTACTGTTATGACACAATATTAATATGACAAATTTATACTACTGGAACTGTTCTGGCTCTACACTGTAAAATTCCAAGTCAAGAAAACATGAGATTTACATGAATGACATGTGGGACGTTAAAATTCATGGGCTGCATGCTCCTGAGGCAGCATTTGTAGGGTGTCCACAATCCTAGACTCCTCCAAATGTAGCCGACCAATGCGTTCTCCTTTTTCCCAGATTTGAAGGATGAGTCGGGTATATCGTTCATGGCCCACCATATCCCATAATTCATGTAGCACTGTACTTGATGACATCACAGCTCTGGAGTTTTTACTGCCATCCCCTTTTATGGTGACTGTGATTAACATGTCCAATGGAAATGACACATGACATAAAAAAAATTACACAAGGTGTAATTTTTCTTTAAGAAGAAAAAAGATAACTTTAAAAAATATCTTAAGTGTAAAAGCTTATGCTTTATGTATCATGTTTCATAATGTCTAAAAGGCTTCATACAGTTAAGTACAATCACTTCCACATAAATTTTAACAGGCAAAAAACCCCATTACTGATAGTTTTTGATATGGGATCACTGCACAAAAGTGCAGCCTTAATTTATGTTCATCCTACTGTTACCCATTTTATATTTAGATTTAAAAATCTAGTTGGTATTGATACGACGAGAAACCTTGAGTAATAATAATAAATCACACAGCAATAGTACATTCTTTACAAAACTTTACTTTACAAAATACATTTTGGGCCACGTATTCTGTAAACTGTACTGAAATACATTTCAAATGTAACATCAACACTGTACCCATCTAACAGGGGTTCATGTGTATGTGTGAGAGACAGAATGAGAGTTCTGGGAGCCAAGTTGGGGCCAAACTAATAAGTGTGGAGCACCATATAGTCTCATTTAAGCTGGGAATTCTCACTGTCCAGTTAAGAATTCCATAGAAAGCTGTAAATAGTAAATGCAGTAAATATTCTGTTTCCGCACGCTGTGCTGGTGTTTGTATGTGGTTGTGGGTGTGCGAGTATTTTTCACATGTGCTCTCTGTTGTCTTGTCGGAATCGCAGCTCAGTACTCGTCGAGTCAGGGGTTGTGACACAGAAAAGTACACAGCTGTTAAATATGGACACTGACTCACTGGCACATCAAAATAATAGTCTGGGGTGTGCACACAAAAACATACACACACAACTAATGGTGCTCAGACACTGTCTAGAGCTATTATTTCACTTTCTTTCAAGTGTCTACTTTTTGAGGTTTTATCTTAAAAAAAACCTCTCAGTCAACAGCTCTCCTGTAATTGTCTACTCTCGCTCGAGGAAGGTTAATTGTGCATACATACTTTTCTCCACAACACCTTGGTGCACATTTTCATAGTCACATGCAATCACCCTGCCTACAGTGCAGCCAGTGGAGTGAATTTTACTCAGACACATTTTTTGATGCAGTGGATGGTGAGATTATAGCTTCCAGGTAAGTGTATACAATTCAGATGAATTTAAAGAATTTTTTTTAAATATACAAAGTAAAGAATCAAAATAAATAAAATGTCATATTTAAATTTAATTCACTTGAATATTATCACAACAGACAGGAGGTAGCTGCTCCACCACTCTTCTTCAGCTCCAAAGAGAAACATTTGTCATTTAACCTAGAAAATAGGAGGAAGCCAGCATATTTGTAAACTGTAAATATGAGTATCAAAATAATTACATGGCTATGAGAGAGCAACCTCCAAAGTTACAGCTAACTGCCCTACCACCACCTTTGCTTTTGGGTATGATCTGATCTAAGTTATTATTGTTTGACATCACAACTATTAGAGCAGCCAGAGTAATGTTGTAATGTTGCTGCTGCATGAGATAATGAAACATCATGGTTAGGTGAAATTCCAAAAATTAGAATATCATGAAAAAGTTTTTTTTTATTTCTGTAATTCAACTTAAAAGGTGAAACTATTATATGATATAGACTCATTACATGAGTAGCAAGGAAGCAAGGAATTTATTTTTAATAATTTTGTCGATCATGGCTTCACAGCTTATGAAACCCCTAAATTCAAGAGCTCGGAAAGATAGAATATTACATCAAAATCAATAAAACAAGGATTTTAAATTGAGAAATGTTGTTCCTCTGAAAAATATAATCATCCATATGTAGTCAGTACTTGGTTTGGGCCCCTTTTGCATGAATTACTGTCTCAATGCAGCATGACATGGATGCCATAAGGAAGACAAGGAGGCTTCAATAGTGGCCTTCAGCTCTTCTGCATTGTTCGGTATCACATCGCTCATCTTTTCTCTTGGCAATGCTCATAGATTCTCTATGGGGTTCAGGTCAGGCGAGGTTGCTGGCCAATCAAGCCCAGTTATTCCATGGTCACTAAACCAGGTTTTGGTACTTTTGGCAGTGTGGACAGATGCCAAGTCCTGCTGGAAAATTAAGTCATTTCCATAAAGCTCGTCTGCAGAAGGAAGCACGAAGATATTTGGATCGATCCGCCCGATCGATCCAAATATCGATTGTATCGATACCAAGTCGGCACCGGTATCAGATCGTTACTAGCCTCACGAGATCAATTCTTTACTTTAAGTTCCGCTCTTGTTTGCAATGCTGTGGTTTACGCAAAGACAAAACAGCCAGGTCACTGAACTCGCTGCTTCCGTGTCAGAGCAGAGCAGGCACACTTTGCTTCTCCTCCCCACTCTTGTGTTTAAAAGTTGCGCTGTCACGTGACATGACTTTGACACTTTGGGGGTTGTGAAGTTGTTACATATTATTTTTATTTTCAGCAGTTGTTGTTATTGTTGTTGAGAATTTTAACTGTAATTTTTGTTTTATAGTTTCTCAACAGTACTTGTTTGTTTTAATTTGTTTACTGCTTTGCGTGCACTTTTAATTTAATATTTAAAAAAAAATTATAATATTCAGTTTCCATAATTATAAACTTTGTCCTAATTTCGTCCTCGGTTTTAACTATTTAATAATAAAAAGTATCATCACAAAAAACACTTAGGGTCCTGAAAATTAATTGAGATTAAGCAATTCAATGACGCATCCACCTTATTTATTGAAAAGCGGCCCGCGTGTCTCTCCATTCTCCCTCCAAACCTGAGACCTTGGTTTCCAAAACAGATCTAAAATTTCAGATCTAACACTTCTAGTGTTGTGCAAGTCATGAACGAATCGTTAAATACTCGAAAATTACTTTACTGACTCGTGAATCATGATTCACAAGCCCAACTGACTCATTCATTGACTCAACCCTGTTACTATTTACATTAGTACTTATAATTAAAATTGTGGGAAAAAAACAACAGTCAGCTTCTTACCAAAAACTTTTCTGCACTGTACTGGAAGAAAAAACCCTGAGTAAAAAGCTTACATCAAGACAATAGATCCTCAGTTCACACTAGAATCACTCTGCTAACATGCTAACAGCACATTTGAGTTACCCTTCCTGTGTGGAATCGTAGCATGACTTATTTACTCACTCACTCACCCCCTCCCTCCTGGCTCACAGCTCAAACGAGCTGAATGAATCAACTCACCCCCTCCCTCCTGGCTCACAACTTCTTCTTCTTGGTTGGCAACCAAGGGTGCATCACCGCCCCCCTGGATCACAGGTTAGTGGACGCTCATGCTACATACGACTCTCTTACCCTCCCTCCCAGCTCTCAGCTGCTGAAACTCAGAGCGTGTTACCGTGGAAGAGTCACTCCTTCACCTGAAATGAAGTCTGATAGTCTGACTGACGCAGTATAACATCTAATCTACACTTTTTTAGTTTTGCAAAGATAATAGTAGACTAAAGGAAAAAATATATGAACTCAGTTCCACCACTATTAAAAAAATACAGTGTCTGACTCGCATTCTGGTGCTGCAATATTGTAAATAAAATAATCAGAAACTCGCTATTTCACTAAATTCTTTAGATGAGAAAATATATATGTGACACATTTGAGGAAAATACTAATGAAATAAAATACAAAAATAAAATAAATGTTCCCTCTAGAATCTTAATTTTAGAATCTTTTAATTTATTTTTGCTCTATAAAATAGTTGTTTTTCTTTTTCATTCACTCATCTTAGCAGTAGGATTTACATGAAAAGAAAAAAAAGATTATGTTTGAGTGAAAAATTTACATTTTTTGCAATCTCTATGAAACTGACTCAGTGACTCAAATGATTCAAAAACTCAATTCATTTTTGTTAGTGACTCATTCAAACTTGATTCAATAAAAAGAATCAAATTTACCATCACTAGACACTTCTGATGTTGTTTGTTGTTCAGGAGCAGCTTGACAAGAGGAACATGACCAGGATCCATCTGTGTGTGGTGGCTCTTGATGCACTAACTCCAGCCTTAGTCCACTACTTGTGAAGGTCCCCCACACTTTTAAATAGCCTTTTCCTGACAATCCTCTCTCCAGGGTGTGGTCATCCCATCTATTAATGTGCTTTGATACAGCACTTTGGAAACATCTTTTGTAATTGCCGTTTGAGGCTTTCCTTCCTTGTGGCTGGTGTCAGTGATGGTTTTCAGCAGACCTGTCAGGTCATCAGTCTCCCCTATGATTTCTTCTGAACCGGGTTCAGAAACCCTTTGCAGGAGTTTTGGATTAATTAGCTGATTAGAGTGTGATACTTTGAGCCTACAATATTGAACCTTTTCACAATATTCTAATTTTCGTAGCTTTTGAATTTGGGGTTTTCATAAGCTGTAAGCCATGATCAATAAAATTATAACAAATAATGGCTTGAAATATCTCACTTTGCATGTAATGGATATATATCATATAATACTTCCACCTTTTAGGTTGAAATACTGAAATAGATAATAATAAACTATATTATTTTTAGAGCTTCACCTGCATGGAAGCAACTTTTATATTAATATTTTTCTTGTGTGTTGTTTTTTTTTATAAATTATTATTCATTTTACTCTTCTTGAGTACTCAAAGCACTTTATACAACTTGCCTCATTAATCCATTCAAACAAACACTTTTTTCTATGTTACTCCGATGGATACAACTTGGGGTTAGCATCTTTTCCAAAGCTTGAACCACCAACCTTCTGATTAGTAAATGACTTACTCTATCTCGCTAGCTACAGCCTTCCTATGATAATATAAAAGACGGGTGGTGAAGAAAGTGGACACACATTAGAGTTGGAAAGAGGTAAAGTTGGAAAGCAGCAAAATTGACATTACAAATGTGTCTCAAGGAAGCCTGGAATTGAACATTGAGCTATGACTGTGGAACCCATTCATTGTCTTTTATTTTTGCAGGACGTGGATCTTATTTGTAAGGACAGACTGTGTTACCCTGTTCCCATTATGCTCACTGAGGTAAATTTGGTATTTTGAGATATATAAACCAAACTATCTTGACCTGTTGTTGGGAAAGCAGCCTTATCTCTTTTGTTGCCCCCTCCTGTGCAGCACATTGGGTGTGTCAGTCCAATAGAGTGCTACCGTTTCACAATAAAGATAGTATTTTGTATCTGCTTCACTTTCGGTACACCCTGCCAACCTCATAGGCAATTCTCTCTGATTCTGATAGTGATCCCACAAAGGCCCAGAAAAGATTAATGTCTGATTCTTTCCAGCGTGTTGCATCTATATTGGACAGCATTTTCCTTTTGAGCTGATTACCTATCTGTTCAGCCATCTGAACAAGATGAACAGGTATGTGTGCCATCTGCTGCCTCTAATGAGTGACACACATTGTCAGACCATTGTTACACATGCCAGATCCACTGGTGAACTTGGTGATTAAATCCCAGGCAACCAGTAGCAGGCCCCTGGAAAATAACCTCATGGACTTCTGTGCTCTCACTTGCATTGTTTATATATCGATTCACTTCTCTGCCCACCTAAACACAATATATTGTTGCACAGCAGTGCATCGTGGTCATTTTAAAGTCAAGACACTGCTGAATCTGTTTGCAACATTTATAGCCTCAGTAAAGAATCTGTCCAGAATGGCTGGTGGCCTAAATACTAATGAGCATCTGTGTCAGAGTCATAAAAAGCATTTGTGCTTACATTTCTTTTAGTTCACCGGCTTGAATGCTCTGACCTTGTGATTTGCTGTTGATAATCATTGCATTCTACATCTTTTTCAGCATACTAAACCTGTTTTGCATAATAACAAACAGGTGTAGCTAATGTTAAACATTAAAAAAATATTGAGTGTATAGTCTGAAAAATGTGTTTAATAAACTAAAATGTTAAATAATTTAGTGCATATGAAGACTGTTTAAGATTTTTTGATGGTTGCAACCCTTAAGTTGTGAACGAAAAAAGCACATAAAAATAACTCAAATAAAGCTAATCTCCACTTCAAGATCTACTTCTTCGACATTTCCAAAGTGCTTTCAGTGTGTTTCTATTTTTTAGATCTCCCAGTGGAAGTACTGTTTTTTTCTCTTGTACTATTATATCTGCAGTGTATGTGAGATCTCCTCCAGTGTGCCATATGAGTCATCATTCAAGTTGGTTTTTATTTAAATTGGCCAGCTTAAATTGGAATTGGCCAAGGTCACATGGAACAGATTCTAGTGAGTAGAGTAGGTGAAAAGCAGAGTTTAGACAGGATTAGAAATTAGTGTATCATATGGTTGGCCTAGGTTGAGTGGTTTGGAGACAGAGTTGGACAGAGAAGGAACTGTTCGGACATTTGCCAAGGAGGGATAGCAGACATTCTAGACAAAGGATGTTGAAGACCAGGTTTCGGTTAGAAGGTAAGACGAAGGCCACAGACAAAGTTCATGAAGCTTCAGTTTGAAAGACAGGTTTTAATGTCTGCATGAGTTTTAGGTCCATAGTTAAAATGCAGCGCTTACAAGTAATGAAAAGTGCTGAGGAAGTTCTATTGGCTGAGTAACTGTAGGTGACCCCTTCACAGCTGAAAAAACATAATGTCACTTCTACAGATCTAATATCGGATTTCAAAACAGTCCAGACCAGTCCTTCCCTTTAAATCTAGCCTGTCTTCTTCCTCTCCTGTTCTCTTTCTTATCTTTCTCCATCTCTGAGTGTAGTTGGCTCTCTTTCTTTTCTCTCTCTGTGAAATACAGCAGCTGAACCTTTAGCTAGCAACACACTGTGAGCGAAAGTGCAAATAAACACTTTGTGCCTTTGCTGATGTTTGTTGAGCTGATAGAAACGCTGCATTTGAAATTACCCGACACTTAAAAAGTCACTCCCTTTATGTTCCTCACTCCTCTTTTGTAGCGCTAGCTAGACTCTGATCTACTGCAATCGCATCTTATGGACAACTGTAGTTGTTCCAGTATTGTGGCAACAACAAAAACATAACCCATAAAAAACTAAATAAAACACCATCCAAATTTAACCTGTAACTAAGGCACACACTATCTCATTTTATGCAACATCTCCTGGTGATTAATAAACAAACAGGACTTCCTCTCATGTGTTTCTGTTTAGGCTCAAATCAGTTTGATTGGAGGCTCGCAGTGACGAAATAATAACTCGACCCAAATACGTTAAAGCAAACTCACAAGCCCATTTTAAACTTTGTAAGGAGAAGGAAATACAGGGAAAAAAACTACTAAAGTAGAGATACCTGAAAATTCTGCTTAGGTACAGTAAAGAGGAGTTTGTACTTCGTTACGTCCCACCTCTGGTGGTAGGACTGCAGGCTGTATCAGCTTACTGACACTGGGGCAAAGGGCAGTGTTCACCCAAAAACAAAGACGTGGCCCATTCACATCCCCTCAAATAGCATTGCTTAGAATTACCACTTAACCCAGTCCAGAAACTGGACTGGTTACTTTTCAAATGACATAAAGTAGCTACAAAAGTAATTAAAAAAGGAATGCTAGTTTTGCTCATTCCATTTACTGTTTAAATTAAACCAGAGCTCAAGTATGACTGGCCAGTAATACTAAGATGACAAACAGAAAAAAGAATATGTCTTTTACCCCAAATCTTTTCCTTGCTTAAAGTCGGACTGTAGAAGAAAGTTAAGGTACTTGGAGAAAAGCCACACAGGAACAGGGAGAACATGCAAATTTCACAAAAAATCTCCAGCAGGTTTGAATAAATAACTTTAATTATTCAATTCAACTCAATTCGATTTTATTTATATAGTGCCAGATCACAACAACAGTTACTTCAAGGCACTTTTGACAAGACAATTATCAGACTACAATTACAGGAGGCTTTCATACATCCAGAGCCTTTGAAGTACAACATAAGCAGGGACAAACCTAACCGCTAAAAGAAATTCTTCCTGTATTTTAAATCCTGATAAGCCCTTGGCTATTTTCTTTACTAAATATGCTATGGTGTAAGTCATTGTTTTAATACTTTGCCACTGGTTTAAGAAAGCGTAAAAATGGCTCCACCAATTTGGTTTCAAGAGAACAGAGGGCTGAAAAGAGGGAATGGGGCAAATAAGGAAAGCAATGTAACAAGTTTTGCATATGTGTTTAAATTGGCTCATTTTATCATGCCATAGATGTTATTGTATGATACATTGAATAAAAAGCACCATAAAATACACTGGGAGGAAAAACTGCATTATACTTGTACTGAATAAATAATGTACCTACAGCCAACAAGAAGAAATCATATTTAGACAAAAAGGTGATGTGTTAAGTTATTGGCAAGTTTGGTTAGCACGTTGTTTCCACAGCTAGAGATTAATTTGTCCATACTCCTAATTTGAACCCTTTAAGGCCTACATCCACAAGCCTAGGTCTGAACACTAACCCTGTGTATTCGGGAGTAGCAAATGGTCCTTATTAACATTCTTTTTCATTTTCAGAATTTTTTTATGTGTTTGTGCGTACTGGGGAAAAAAACAACTCTGATGCTTAGATTGGTTAGTTAGGCTTAGGGTTGGGTGTCAAATTGGTGTTAGGGATGATAGCTTAGATCTCAGATGATTGGGAATTTGGGTTGGAAGAGTGTTAGAAGTTGAAAAAGGTTTATCTGGGTTTATCTGCCCTTTTATCGTAATGGTTATGTTACCTGTGTTTGCATGAAGTCGCCTAATAAAAATTCACTTAGTGACCATGTTGCTGCAAATTCCTACCAGTGTGTATGTTGCGCTAGCATTATGGTTTGGGGTCATCACCCATGATGACTTAGAACTCAGGTGTTATACAAAAAAGCAGATACTGGTCCTTCATATTTTTAGTTCTAAAAATTTCTTGGAATTCTTAAATCATTGTTTTATTAGTTTGCATTTTACAATTCAAAAACAATAGGTAGTATGTATGTATTTTAAATTACAGGAACAACTAGTTCACATACAGGGGAAAAACAGGGAGTCACAAAGGGCTGGACTGTCTGCTGTGTGGTCTGAGGTTGCAGTGGATGTCATCAGCGTTAACATCTCTGTTTTCATCAGAAAACTCACATCCTGATATCAAAACCGATTTGACCTCTGGCAACAGTAAGCTTTGTATTCTACAAATCATGTTTCACTGTATTTTATTCTCTGATTTGCATATCTACGAAAAGATCTTCACTAACCAACTCACTCCTAGAGGTTTATTTTGGATCAGTCACGTAACATGTGAGGCAACACCGAATGAGGGGTGACTGATTATAGTTTTTCATAAGCGTTAAGGTTTGTCGGGATGAATGTGTTCGTATTGTTAAGCACTGCATCTGCTGCAGCACTCGGAGCGTGTTTGGATTTTGGAGCTGATAATCAGTCCTGCAGACCAAACCGAAGTGGCTCTTAAATAAGTTATGTTGGCTTTGCACTGATTTTAAATGAATGTTGATTAGGGTTAAATACAAAGCTAGTAAAGCTGCTGTCAGTATAGCTGTTGAAATCGTTTGCAAAATTACATGAGACAAACTCCATCATCAACATTTAAAAGCAGTTCAAAGGTCTACTCTTCCCTCGCACACTTGATTAGCTTTGTTTTGTTGCACTCTTAAATATTGCTGAATTTTCTTTTGTTTCTTTTACTTCTTCTTCTACTTAGTCCTGTAAGTAAGTAATTGAATAATAATAATTAAATTGACACATTTTTAATTGATTACAAAATAAATTTGCACATATGAGTTCATATAATTGTTCCTTTTGCATTTTAGAGTCAAGTTATTTCTCACAGTTGGTTTACGTTTGTAATCCGAATCATGACATGTAACACGTTTTGTGCTTGAGTGTTTTTGTTTTGTTTTTTCAAATTTATACTGAACAGAGTTTTATCTGCACACCGTCGTTCACCCCCACTGCGGAGTAGCCTTCCAACTGACTCCACACACATCTCTCACTCCTCACCCCAGTATCACTGAAAAAGGATTAGAGTGTGATTGCCAGTGTTGGGAAGGTTAATTTTAAAATGTATTCCACTACAGATTACAGATTACATGCCCCAAAATGTATTTTATAACTTATTCTGTTACGTTACTCAATGAGAGTAACGTATTCGGAACTTCTGAACTTTGGATTACTTAATATATTATCATGCTTTTTACAACTACATGAATGTACTATTGCTGTGTGATTTATTACTAATCCTGAAGGTTACTCGCTATACCAATACCAAGTAGATTTTTAAATCTCAATATAAAATGAGTAACAGTAGGGTAGACATTAGGTAAGGCTGCACATTTTCAGCGATCTCATATAGAAAATTGTTCCGCACGTATATAAAACAGGTTCGCTGCTCCGAACTGTAGTAAAGGGACCTCTGGCTAATACGTTGGGTTCGTGTCAGGCTCGTAGCTAAAAACCAGCTTTCCTGGCTCTGGCCTTCAAGCCTGCTGCACCATGCCTTCCTTGCAGAGCAGCCACAGACCACACCTCCACGACAAGCTTAATCAAAAGTATATAAGGACGTTAGGGTTGAGTTGAAAAAAAAAGAAAGCTGCTGATGACATACACTAGCGGTCCAAATTTTTAGAACACAACAATTTTTCAATTTTTTTACTGAAAATTATGCTGTTTAGTGTCTCATTGCATTCTGAAATGAAAGCATAGTACAAATATGCAGTTGGAGTTAAAAAAGAAACTGTGGAATTAATTTATAGACCTAAATGTATTTGAAACTTTTGACTCAATAGAGTAGCCGCCTTTCGTAGTCATAACAGCTGAATTCTTTCTACAATAGAAATCAAATATTCTTCAAGATTTTCCCATGTCTGTTGCAGAAGTTCCCATAAATTTGTGGCACTTGTAGGTTGCTTTGTTTTTACTCTTCTGTCCAGTTCATCCTAAACCAGGTCAATGGGGTTTCAGTCTGGGGTTTTCAAGCTTACCATCTATTTCGTTATTCCTGAGGTAGTTCGGGCATAGCTTGGACTTGTGTTTTGAGTCGTTATCTTGCTGTAGGATGAACCTCTGTCAAACTAGGTGTATACCAGAGGGTATTGCGTGGTGCTGCAGAATGCTGTGGTGGCTGTTTTGGTTCAGGGTGCCCTCTCACTCTGTCCACGTCACCAACGCTGGAGCCAGCAAAACAGCCTCAAACTATCTCACATCCTCCTAAATGTTTGACAGTTGATGCCACACACTGTGGAACCATCCTTCTGTCTACTCAAAGGTAAGGGTGGGCCGGTACGCCCCCGTGTATTCGAATGTTTCGGTACACCCCTGTCGTACGCACTTTCGTGCCGAGTTTCTACTCGGACGCCTAACTGCATTGCGCTTTAGGCAACAGCATGCTAAACCAACACAGTGGAGTGCCGCAGAAGTTATAGCAAGCGACTTGGGAGAGCAGGAGCTCGAATAACCTGATTCATTAAAGTCTTCTGTTTGGGAACACTACGGCTTCCCGGTGAGATATGAAAATGGGAAAAAACTTGTGGACAAGACGAAAGCAGTGTGCCGGTACTGTTCAACGGAGATAGGACATGCTTGTAGCAGCACGTCAAACATGCTCACTCATTTGAAACGGCACCGTAAAAAAGAAAACTGTAGTGCAAACTCAGCTTCCGGCTGCATTTAAACAACCTTTGCCTAGCTTCTCGGATCAAAAGCCAAAGCAATTACAAAGGCCATTGGCGTTTTTATTGCAGCGGATTTAAGACCATACTCAGCTGTTGAGCATGCTGGGTGTAAACACATGCTTAAGGTTATTGAGCCCCGTTATGATATTCCCTCTCGCAAGTTCTTCAGCCAGAAAATGCACAAAAATAAATTTATTTTTTTTTTAGTAGTTCAGCCAGCTCTTCAATTGCACTTTGTTTTTTTAAAGAGGAATTCAAATATTGATACAGCATTTTCCCAATAAGAAACTATTAAAAATTGGTATATATTTTTATCTTAAAGGTTATACATTATACGTTTTCATTTTCTGAGAATATCTTGCAGATTGTAATGCAAGTAAATGTTCAACTTAAATGTAATTAAAGAATTTACTGTTTACACAAAAGAAAAGCTTTTTTCATTTTTTTACTGTACCAAAAACGTACCAAACCGTGACATTAAGCTAAGGTACGTACCGAACCGGGATGTCAGGCATACCGGCACACCCCTACTCAAAGGCATAAAATGATCCTGCATTATTTTAAATTCTAATTTTGATTCCTCAGTCCACAATACCTTCTTCCAGTCTTCAGTAGTCCAATGGCGGTGTTTCATGGCCCAGGCAAGCCTCGGTCTTATTCTGACACATAGCGATAGCTTTCTTGATGCTACTCGTCCTGTTGTGCCTGCAGCTCAAAGTCTTCTTTAAAACTGAGACTTGCTTATTTCGACCACTATTAAGCTGTGCTCGAAGCTGTTGTCCTGTGAGCTGCCTACCACACATGCAGTTAACTTTTAGAAACTTGTCCTGTGATGCAGTTGTGGCTTTGCATCTGCCAGACCTCTTCTTGTCAGAGTTTGCCCCAGTTTCTCAGTGCCTTTTGATGGTGAAGGAAGCTACTCACTGACAGCTTGACTTTCTTTGCAATTTCTCTGTAGGAAAGACCTACATTTTAGGTGTTATGATGGTCTGTCTCACTTCCATTGTTAATTTCCTTTTTCTTGCCATTTTTGTAACACACTGTACACAGTACAATACTGTTCAGCTGATGCTCACGAGGTTATGGTACTACAGTGTGTTCCAACAATGCTTTTATGCATTGTTGACAGAGGGGGTTGTAAGTAATCCAGAAAAGTTGGAACACCTGTAGGAATTAGTAGCACCAGCTTTCAAAGCAGCTTCATTGCTGCAAATTTAAATTGTCAACGCATTTTGTGTTCTCTGAAAAAGGCCTTTGTATAATTTCGAATGTTCATTATTTTTCATTTTTGGGTGACCTCACCTTTTTTTTAACCTCTTTACTACTTACCTTTGTACCATTTCAAGCGATTCATTTATTGGGCTTGAATGAGTTGAACTGCAATAAGTAATTTAAAAACTTTGGGTGTTCTAAAACCCCTGACCGGTTTAGAGGTTTAAAAACCTGATGTATAAGATATGATAACGTTACAAAAACAAAACAGATGATTTTATTTGGACAGCAGAACTGTTTAAATGGGTGAGTTTAATGTTTTTATAATTGAGATTAATGGTTTTCATTACTTATTTTAGTGAATGTTATCTATAATGCATATTTTGTATGTCTTGTACAATACTTTGGTCAACTGAGGTTGTTCTAAATGTACTATAAGCTTTGACTTGACTGTTATGCTTGCTTTAGTTAGTCAGGCTTTTTACAAGCTGGTTTAGAGCCACCCTGAGCACACCAGATTTGACCTGATCTCACACATTAGGCAGGGTTGGGCCTGGTTGGTACTTGGATGGTAAGTTAAAATATGGAAAAAAAAATTTAATAATAAATATTTTACCTAATTTCTGCTTTGTGTATTTGCTGAACACAGACTGTCTGTGATATTGAATTGATTTATATCTGAAACTTAAAAATGTGTAAATATTTAATATTTTACCTTAAAGTACTATAAATAAGTTAGGAAGTACAATCTTGTAAGTTATGCCTGTGGAATAATTTACTAGACTAGAGCTCAGAGAATACGATCATAGATATGTCTGATGTGTATCCAGTTAGAAAGGAAATGCAGGCTTTTTCTGCCTGTAAATCGTGATTTTTTGTACATTCTCATTAAACTTTATTATTAATAATAGAAAAGATTAATGAACCAGCATACTCTACCTCCCTGAATACTCTTCAGTTAATATGTGCAATTAGTATATTATTTACAATATTTTTTTTAATTTATTATTATTAGTAGTAGTAGTAATAGTAGTATGTGACTGCGCATTTTTGGAGAAATGGGTAAATTTGGGGTTTTGTTTGTTTTTGTATTTGTTAGTTAGTTATTTCTTGTTCCCTCTGCCACAGTCCTATTCTTGTTCCTCTTCACAGTAAAGAGATGAGATGAGATGATGAGATATACTTTATTAATCCCGAAGGAAATTATGGGTTACAGCAGGCAGCATGCTGGTTGGCGCATGCGCACTTACAAAGGAACCTTCCGACTAAACATACACAGACATCACATAGGGACACCGGTCAGAGAGGGCTGATAGGAAAAACAGCGAAAATACACAACATGAGGTAAGAGGAGGAGAAAAAAAACTCCACCCAGACTGAGCTCCTAATGGGAGGACAATTTGAGAACAGAAAAAACACCTCAGCACAAAAAAGCACATAACTGTAAACACATGAACACCATGTAACACGTGACGAGCAGTAGGGGTGGGTAAGGGGTGAGACAAGTGGGCCGATCCAGACACAGCATCCGCCCTGCAGCCTACCAGCGCTAGGCCGACCCGCCATCCGTCTCGGCCTTGGAGATAAGCGTACGAAGGCGTTGGAACAAAGAGTCTAAACACAGTTGGTTATCAGGGGAGAAATTGTTGTTATGCTTCAGCTCC
>VUQR01013458.1:22374-49578 GCA_015108515.1 Hemichromis elongatus | reverse complement strand
CCCTTCATGCTAGTTTGCTGCAGTTGCTGGACCGTGCTGAGAGGCTGCAGCTCAGTCCACCACCACCCGCAGTCCCTGCTGCGCATTTTCGGCCAGCCCCGGTTAAAGAGGAAGAGGACTGGCCTCCACCACCTCCTCCTGTTGTGTTCGAGGAGGAGTCTGTCGCCAGCCAGGGTTATGCTGCGGATCGCATTGATACAGTGATGAAGGAGCTTCAGAATCTGAAGAGGGAGTCTATGGCTGCACATCGGAGTCAGATCACCCCCCCACATGAATCTAAGCCAGTGTTCACTTCTCCTCAGCCAAGGACCACCCCCCCTCCAGCACCGCCTCCAAGAGCACACCCCCCTCCCTTGCAATCACTGCCCGCTCCGCCTCCGCCCCCATCTGTCCCCTCCTTGCCTGCTTCACAGATGCATAGACCCCTCAGCGTAGCAGCAGCTTCAGAGTTGACCTACAGGGGACCTAGGCCGAGCATCCCTAAGCTCACACGCCGGGATCCTGGGGAATTTGCTCGTCTGAAGATGGCGCTAGAGAACTTATTGCCCCCGGAGAGTTCCGAGCTGTTCAGGTACCAAGTCCTGTTAGATCACCTACACCTGGAAGAGGCGAAGCTAATAGCGGACGCTTACCTACATTCAGCCACACCCTTCAGTGACACTATGAATGCTCTTAACGACAGGCTCGGGCAGCCTCACCAGCTGGCCCTGAGAAGAATTGCCACTGTCATGGACTCACCTGACGTCCGCCGAGGGGATGCAGCTGCATTCGAGCGATTCTCTCTCCACATCCAGTCACTTGTGGGCATGTTGAAGACTTTAGGCCCCGATGGGGAGGTCGAGCTCCAGTGTGGCTCCCATGTGGCCCGACTCCTGAGTAAGCTTCCGTCAGAGCAAAGAGCGGATTTCCGTCGGTGCATGTACAACCGCGCAGGGCAGACTTACACCCTTGATGACCTCGCTACATGGTTAAAATACGAATCCTGGTGTCAGGACTATGACGGCTTGCCCCCTCCAACGACCACCAAAGAGAAGTCTGATGCCAGACCAATCAGGCGCTCTGTCGCGGTTCTTCACAGTTCTGAGCTCACCTGGGTCGCAAGGTAACGCTCCAAATGAAGCGAAGCAGCAGCCCTACTGCGCCTTTTGTGATAACCGTGCTCATCACCTGAGTCAGTGTCCGGAGGTCATCAAGCTGAGTCGAGAACAGCTCACCGATTGGATAAAGGCCAACGAGAGATGCTGGCGTTGCGCTCGCTCCCATCAGGCCGCGCAGTGCACCCTCAAGAAACCCTGCAGCCGGTGTCAGGGTCGTCACCTGCAGGTCCTGCATGAGGTGAATTCTAGGTCCTCAAAGACACATTTCCCTGTTTCTGTCCCCCCTCAAGAAAGTGAGAACATTACGGGTGTCCTGTACCTCGATCGTCCTACAGACAGCGGCCGAGTCCTGTTAAAGGTCGTCCCAGTCATCCTTCACCACAAAGGCAAGACTTTGAGCACTCACGCGGTTTTGGATGATGGATCAGAAAGGACCATGCTGCTACCCACCGCTGCCTGGAAGCTTGACCTTCGAGGCATCACAGGCGCACTTCCATTGCGCACTATCAGCCAAGATGTGCAGACGCTACAGGGCTCGTGTGTCTCATTCGAAATCTCCCCTGGGGGCAAACCCAAGCTGAGGTACAAAGTCTGCAACGCCTTCACCGCCACCCATATCGACCTAGCTGAGCACAGCTACCCTGTGGAGTCATTGCAGCGAAATATGTTACACTATAGAAGAAAATAATAAATCGCATTATATATCGTTACCACACATGCTTTAAATTATACCGCAATATGTATTTTAGGCAATCTCGCCCAGCCCTAGCGTTAAGTGCTTGTTGTTTGTGAGTACTTTTTGCTAAACAACTTTTAGTGCAGTGGCACTTTTAGGTTACTGGAATGTGTCATGCATATCTCCCATAATGTGTGTCCTTCACATTGGAAACCAGACTACAGCAATCAGTTTTAAGTTACACTGCCAGTTGTTCATTCACATTAAAGAAGCATTTGTCAAGCATTTGCTTGGGTGAGTAAAGTACCACTGTGTTGCTAACTAACTACTGTATATAGTTTATCATTAACTATGGTTAATGGTCCAAACTCTTAATTCCTTCCAAGCCATATGTATGATTGACCAGTTTTAAATACTTCTTACAGATGAAGACACGAATCATGGTCTGCCATACCACAATAGCAGACGTGCTATTGCTATTGCAGTATTTCTTTCCACTTGGGCATACTCATTCAGCCAGAAACCACAAATGACCTGCAGCTGACTCCATTAACAAGACACCAAAGTAACCTCAAATGCCAGTCTGATTTTGTAGTGAAAGTATAAACCTCCTAATTAAAGAAAATCCTTCTGCAGTAATTGATATCATGTTCTCTGATTAACTCTTACTCCTAAGGAGTTGTCCTTGTTGTATGTTCTGCCAGCACAACCTCTGCATTATTGAAGTGAACCTTACTGTTGACTTTATTGTCTCATAAAGTCACCTTTCACTTGAAAAAGCTGAATGAAAATAAAGTTAATATTGCCTTAGAGGGAATCATCATATCATTTACATCGCATTCAGACTCAAGGTGTAACACGGAACGGTGATCAACAGAGCGGCATGATGTGCTGTATTTCAGGGCCACTGAACAGCTTGTCCAGATGACAGAGAGATAGGGAGAGAGAGAGTAAACGCAAAACAAGTGAAAGAGAGGCTGGAGAGGGTGGTCGGCAGAGAAGAGAAGTGAAGTGGGGATAAAACCACGTTGCCCACAGAATACCAGAAAGGGCTTTGCTTTAAATCATTCAGAATGAGGATTAAATATTTATTGAGGTGAAAGATTCATGTATGCCACATCTGTGAACTTGATGCTGTCTGGGCACATTTTAGTGCTTCACTACCTTGTAATGTTTCACTACCTTGAGTTCAAAGTTTCTATTTTTATTGTTTGATTAATATGTGATACCTTCACATATACTACCAAAGCCAAAGTTTTGAACCTTTACTCACAAAACCACACATAAACAAAGAAATGATCACACATGATGTTGTTGGATGTTGTTGGATGTTGCAGTATTATTGTGCCCAATACTAGTTTCAATCACTAACCCTTTGATCCCAATATTTTACCTAAACCTTTGTTCACTTAAACCTAAATTATCTTTATCGAAACTACCAGAGAGTGATAAAATAAAACTAATTCATAATCAGTGTATGCGCACACTTAATTTGCAATCTACAAGGGCAACAGTAGTTCTATTCATGTTTATTGAAGTGTTGACACAGTTCCGATTATACCTGATTGCTGTATACTGTGAAAGACACTCGATTATTTGTCTTGCAAAAAATAGAGCGTGAGAGTTTTGGCTTCATCTGCAGGATGGATGTTGAGATGAACCACAGGTAACTGCAGCTTTGTCTTAGAAATCCGTGGGGGTCCTGCAGTAGTCAGCATGGGGAAACCAAACTGAATCGTTATGACTCGGGGTCACGGCAGCAGTTCAGATGTTTATTGATTAAATGTCAACTGCCCAGGTGAACGTGATTCACAACACTGAGGGGCGTAATTCAACAATCCATCACCAGTAGAGGAACATTCAAACCAACACATCATCACTGCATGCTTAGATTTCATGCTACTGTAAGAGCGTTGGTGTGCTGTAAAAGTTGGAGTGGCTGCACTTAAGTTTTTAGAGTCCTGAAAAGACTAAATATTGAGTTGACAAGTTAATATAGGGAGGTAAAGCTGTGCTGAAAATTCATGTTATCTATGCTTGGAGAGAACAGTATAATGCTGGGTTATTGGTATATGGGACCACTAAGACTATGGACTGAGCAAAGTTTATTTTTTGATGGGTTCAAATAATTTTTTGATTCAGCTTAGTAGAATTTAGCATTTATTCTTCAACTGGAGGGAGGGAGTATGCAATTCTGTTTTTTGTCTGTGTTTGTTATTGAGTCTAGTGTCCACAGTTTTCAAGATATAATTTTCAAATTTTGTGCGATGGTAGATACCAACAACAGCTCGAGCTGATTTAATTTTGATGAAAATCAGGTCAAGATCACACCAAATGTGGAAATCACTTAAAACTTTACAATTCCTTCAAACGTCACAACAATATACTAAGTCTTGGTAGACATAAATACCTAGGTTGGCTAAGCATTTGACCCTGATCTTGACTGTTAGAACCCAGCATCAAAGTTGACCTTGAACCTTTGTTTCATAAAACCATATCGAGTATAATGTATTTTATTAAAGGGCATGGAGAAAACTTTACAGAGCCTTTTATTTTCCAATGTGACGCCATACGATACCCCATCAAACTTTTAATACAGTCCTTGGGAGTAGTGGTCTTTGAGTGCTGTTGTTAAAGCCTTTCCAATTATCCTTGGAGTATCTAACTCAATTATAAAGTGAAAATGACCCTTTAAGGTTCTTACATGGGAAGCTTTGATTTATTTTTTGCATTTTAATATATTTTTAACCTGAATATATTTAATATTACTATTAAACTATTAATATTTACAAATCCAGTTTGCAATTTATTGTTAAATTAACCCGTTATTTATCAATAACTGATTAAACGTTTGTATAATCTACAGTGTACCAGAGTTGGGGCATTTGGTATGTGTTCAATTTAAGAAAAAAAATTCACATGGATAACAAAAATAATTATGTTTTAGCATTAAAATTTGAATTTTAATTAGAGAGATTCTGAATAATGGTGAAATTAAAATCACAGAATCACAAAAAAATGATTTTGGTAGTACTGTGTGTATATACATTTGATTACACTCTAAAAAGCTGATGGGGTCATTTATAAATAAATATTAATAGCATCTACATAATGACAAAGACAGGAAATGCATGCACAACAAGCGAGCATCCTTGCATATTATAATATAACGTCAGTGCTGATGTGCTCTCTGGGTACTATTCAAGTCAACAAAAGCCTTCATCCAGCGGACTGGGGGAGCGGTTTGCTGAGAGGTGCAGTGGAACTGTGTGTGGGGTATATTAATTTGGATTCTGGACCCTAAGGGTGACCCTTCACATGAGACATAGCTCTGGCAGTCCTGGTCTTCATGCAGGCCATGAGCGTACAGTGACACATAACCTTGCCCTGTCACCACCCTCACCACTGTGTCAGATATCATTACTGTGATTGACGTTGAGCTAACACTCCAGTCCTATGAGATTTGAGGCTCTGTATAACCTCGCCCTAGTTGCGTACCAGGGCTAGGACATTTGGGGCATGGTACTGGATCATGATGCCATCTGTGTTTCTAGCTTGTACTTCAGTTTAACAAGGTCACAAGCTTTGGTAACCTTGTGTTAATGTGCGGTCTTTTCAGCCAAAATGTTTTTGGGAAGCAGTAGATTTCTAAAGAATAGTGAGCAGTTGCTGTTATAGACCGGTATCACATTAACATTAAAACTTGAATGCATGTGTATGCATAGTCTTATTTACTGTAATCTGGACATAGTGACAACATACTATAAATGACACACAGTGTAGGTAAATGCTTATAATAGAAATGGACAAGTATGCAGTTGATTTAAAGGTGCTTCCTCCTGCAATGTGCTTATTATCATGCTGGTGCAAAGTTTTCTACTGAGACATGCAACTGTTTTAAACAAATACGCAAACTAATTTGATTTACCAGAGAGGGTAAAGTGAAGGCATGTAGACACAGTCAAGATGACTTACTTAAGCCAAACATCTGAAAGGAGAAAAGTGATTTAAGGGACTTTCAATGTGAGATAGCTGTCAGTGGCATACCTGGTCAAAGTAATTCAGAAACTGATGATCTACTGGGATTTTCCTGCACAGCCATCTCTAGGGTTTACAGAGAAATATGAAAAAGAAAAAAAAAATCTAGTGAGTTGCATATCTCTGGGTCAAGATACCTTGTTGATGTTACAAATAAGAAGAAGAGTGTCCACACTGCTTTAAGCTGATAGGAAGGCAAGATAACTAAAAAAAACAAACAATTATGCTAATGGAAGATGGGCTGCAGCAGCAGCAGAGCACACCAGATGCCACTCATGTCAGCTAAGAACAAAAAAAAAGACAAAAACTGAGGCTACAATTCACACAGACTCACTAAAATCAGGCAGTGGATGATTACAAAAAGATTTCCTGGTCTGATGAGTCTTGATTTGTGTTACAACATTTGAATGGTACAGTAAGGTCAGAATTTGGTCCAAACATGAACACATCCTGCCTGGTACCAACGGTTCAGTCTGCTGATGGTGTGAGCTCCTTAGTATCAGTCAGATGTGGGAAGTAACAAAGTTTTTTCTACTTTTTACTTTTACTCCCTGTAGCGGTTGCAAGTCAATGTGAAGGGGACCAGATGGAAAAACAAACAAACACACGAGCTTTCAAAGCTTTGAATCTTTTTTTTTCCCCTCATGTACAGAGGTTTTAACATGCTCACCAGCAACACATCTAAAAATGACCAACCCACTCGCTCAAAAAACCCTTCCTTAAATAGATGCTGGTCATACCACTTCCCATAAAATTTAGAAGATTTCTCCCGACACAGCCCAGCTACAAAAACCTATACAGTGAAATACTGCAGTTCTAACACACCTCACATATATCTTATTACAAATACACCCCAGCTAAATAATATACAAACTAACTAAATCAAATCAAACTGAAAATTCACAATCAACACAGTCACAATCAAACTGAGATAGACTTACCGTGTTATTTAAATGTTGCATGAAAATCCTCTTCAGGTTAGTGCAGGATAAACAGGTTAATTTGCTGTACTGTGACGGATTTAAAGTAAAGAACAGTGTGTGACTGGTGCACAGTGTTTGTGGTTTCATGGTCAGAGTTAGGTTACATTAAGTGTAGCAGAGATTCATGTGAATTTTAGCTGATGGTGTTAGATTCATTCACTGAGTTCCACCCTTATAACAGCTTATATATACCATCTTATATACCATCTAGAAAAAAGACAGCATAAACAGTATACTGTCAGTGTAGAGGATGGAAATCAGCCAGGACAACTCATGAAACATCTGCTGACATCTTGTTGAATTCAATTGTGTACATCCACAAAGAGCAGCAGGTCAGCTGGTCACAGCCTGCACACTAAGAAAATCTACTCTCAGTAAATATTATTGTAAGTTATGATTCTTTTTGCCACTCTGAGACATCTAATATTATTATTTCATTAAAACGTTAATATAGTACATTGTTCAATTAGCATTGCACAAAAATAGAAGCATCCTAATAAGCTACTTTTTACTTGAGTACATTTCAGACCCTGTACTTTTTTACTTTTACTTGAGTAAAGAAGTTGAATCAGTACTTAAACTTTTAATAAAATGTTTTTAATAGTAGTATTTGTATGTCTACTTAAGTACAGAATGTCTGTACTTTTACCAACTCTGGTATCAGTTGAGCATTGTTCAAATGTCACAGCCCAGTATTTTTATGACCACAGTGTACCCATCTTCAGATGGCTTCTAGTGCAGAAAGCTCAAATCACCTTAAACTTTAACATTCGTGAACACGACACTGAGTTAACTGTACTCAAATAGCCTCACCAGAGCATAATCCAATAAAACATTTTTGGAATGTGGTGAAATGGAAGATTCACATCATGGATGCGCAGACATCTGAGGCAACTGTGTGATATCATCATGTTAAAATTAAGGAATGTTTCCAGCACCTTACTGAATCTATGCTATAAAGAATTAAGGCAGGAAAAGCAGATCCAACACAATAATACAAAGGTGTATGTAATTTGTTCAGTTTAGTTGAGTGCATTTTTCAAATGTAGTGACTTCTGCCTTATATTATTAACCTAATGAACCAAACACCAAATTAGCTAAATGAGCAGTTGTCAGAAAAAGTGGTTAAATTCAAAGCTAGTTTTTGTTTGTTATGGTAAGACAGGGAGGTTCTGGAATTACATGCATTAAAAACAAATGTAGAAGATGAAGTGACTTGTAAATTTTCAGATTGTTTTTACATGTGCAACGCTGGCAGTCAGTGACCGCTAGATGAACCACGGTAAAAGGCAAAAGAAGCAACATGTTGGAGGGATGCTGTAGTACAAATTACATTGTTGTAATCTCTGCAAACCAAACAATCACCGACTGTAGTACCACAACTAATATAGCTTAAGAAAAAGACATGACTAAAAATAAACAGATTTTTAGGGAAACAAAATCACAATGAATATAATATTACTACACAGTGTTTTAAGTATCTGCCTGTATAACAAACAAAACATACTTGCACTTGTCTTCCATTTCAATGTATTTTACACAATACAATACAGACCAGTACTGTATTAACCTTTTGTGCATAATGCCATGACCCACTGATAAAGCACATCCTTGTTCTATTTTTTGTGGGCATCCACGGGGAAAGAAAACAATTACAGCAAAAAAGGAAATGGTCAACATCAGGAAAAGGTATTTTTGTTTCCAACCCTGCCATCCCTTTTCCACTTTTTCAAGAAGACAATAAAAGAGGACAGGCAAAACTGAGAGTCAAATTGAAGGTTAATTGGAGCCAGGGAAATGTCAACCAATGTTACCGATCACCCACAAGGGATATGCAGCCCTTGGTGAAAAAGATGCCGGAATATCTGCACAGTATATTAGCTTCCTTTCTATAATGGCCTCCTGAAGAGAGTGATGATGACATCTTTTCAGTACTCTGTCCCCCCTAAAGCATTTGTGTTTACACAAAAGGCAAAGGGAGAGAGACAGACAGTGTTTGTGTGTTAGAGATTGCATGTACGTAGGTATGCATTTTATGCTTTCTGTCAAAATCAGTGTTGTTATTAGTGATGCAAACATCATAGGACCCAGCAGCAGGTGTTGGCAACATATCATTGACACCTTATAACCAATGGATAGTTACTGTCTGTTTTTTGGTTTGCTAGTATATAAAAAATATATTTCTGAAAATGAAATTAACTTAATAGAAGATATTTCTTTTTGAAAAGCTTTTTTAGAGAACAGTTAGTTTAATATGTTAATATATTAATTTATAATAATATATTAAAAATCGTAATCTATGTCAGAATGCCACATTAATTCAACAGAAGAGGTTAATCTGAAAAGAATTGCCCCATAAAGTTGTTACTTGCAGGTAATATATTAGTAAATAAATATTTTATAAATATCATATCTGGACAACTTTTATTGAATGACACCCAGTCAGGAATGGGTGACAGCAACATAAAAATCTTTTAGTGAAAAGCTGAGTTGGATCATTTCTGTTACTCAGTCTTATTGATTTTGTTAATTTTTTTTGTCAATATTTTAATAATTTTTCAATTAAAAAAAGTATGTTTATCGCAGCCTCACTTAAAGTCTTTATTAGTAGCTGAAGTATTCGTGCTATCACTAAAATTAAGTGGTGCTGTCGAAGTCTATAGCTTTTTTGTGCCTTTGACAAAGGGCAACTTAGCCTTGATCTTCCTCATAGAACTATAAAGACTAATGATAAAAAGGATTACTCTTGGTATAAGAAAAGGTGCTGTAGTCCAATGTTAATTGCTGAGTTCCCTTGCTAAGTTGATCTTGTCTTGAGGCTGCCAGTCAGTGAACTGGTCAATTAATCTTTCCCCTCTCTCATAATGAGGTGGGGGATTTCAGATGGCTGGTCCTTCACACAAAGACAGACAATGTGCCCAAAGGATCTTCTGTCCCTGCACCAAGTGACCTGACAATTAAAAAATGTACCTCCCTGCTTCCCCTACCCCACCAGGTGGCAAATTGGTCTGACCCAACATCATATCAAAAGGACAAACCATGACTTCAAATCAACTTCAGAGGCACAAAAGGGGCAAAAGGGCAGTATCCTCCATGAAATAAGATTGTTGTATTAAGGCTTATGGCCCCGTATCATTCTGCCTTCCCCATTTTGAGGTAAATGAAAAGAGACTTGTTGGATCCTCCCTGGTGTGCTTCACAAAGATTTACCCTCTCAGAGACAAAAATATGTTGCAGTTTGACATTAACTTGATGATGCAGATGTGACAGTGGAATAAGCTGAATGTTAAGGGTTAAATGTTCTCGACCTTGAATTGTATCAGTCGTTAAATCTATTTATGTCATGATTTGTCTGGCCGGACTGAAACGTAGGACTCAGGAATCACAGTTCAGTGAGTTTGTTTACATTGTTGGTGCAGATAGTGCTATATACAAAGTTTTGTAGTATTTGAGGCGCCGAGTTCAAAAGTCGAGTATATCAAAATACAACGGAAGGATTGCAGTCCCAACTCTGTGAATCCAAGTCCCCCAATCTTCTGAGTCTCCCAAACATAATCTCCCGACTCCACCAAGCACTCTCTCGGCACTCTGCCGGGCCACCCATAGTTAGACAAGACTCAGGTAACAACTAAAGGTTAGGTCCCAGCTTAAATAGCAAACAGCTGATTGCCAGATGATTCACGGGTGCTTGATTGATTCAGGTGTGTCCAAGAGAGGGCAGAGATTTCAAGTGCATCCCGCCCTTGTAAGGTAGGTAAACACACCCACACACAGAGCAGCAAGAACACAAACAGAGAGAGGGAGAGAACAAAGTGGAGAGAGAAAAGTGGTAGAGCAGGGGTGCCCAATCCCAGTCGTCGAGAGCTACCGTCCTGCAGCTTTTAGATGCATCCTTGTTCTGACGCACCTGAATCAAATGATTAGTTCATTACCAGGCCTCTGGAGAACTTCAAGACATGTTGAGGAGGTAACTTAACCATTTGAATCAGCTGTGTTGGTTTAAGGAAACATCTAAAACCTGCAGGACACCGGCCTTTGACTCCTGGCACAGTGCGTAAGATAAAAAGGAGAGGGAATTTTTTTCTTTAGAGAAGCTCACCACTGCAGATGTCTAAACAATGGGTACACTCACAGATGTACACCTTTTTCCCACAAATAAGCTGGGAAGAATGAAAATGTGAAGTGGAGATGAGACAGAATTGGATATAAAAAAGCATTTATTTGTTGATTTCCAACACACCTACCCATATTGATAGTATGCACACTTTACCATTTACAATCTTCATTGCCCTGAATTTGCAGAGTTGAAAGTCGCTTTTTATTAGGAAATGTATAAGAAGTTTTTTTGTCAGCACTAAAGAATGTCTTAATTTTAAGTACTGTGCAGGCAGTCAGTTTTGCTTTGTTAAGCTGTGAAGAGAAACGTTTCACACTTTAGTGAGCAACAATCGCTTGGTTACAGCTCAGTGGCTAAACACTGAGGTTGCTGATTACTTTGTAATCTTCAATCTTGTAAGTTCACTGTTGACTGTCATTTGCTACAATTCTCAGTGATCCATGACTTTACCAGGTTCTGCCATGCAGAATGGTGTACAAACCAGGAATAAGTCCACTCAGTGATTCAACCTGGTGGTTTGACCCCTGACATTTGACTTTGTCTTCTAGACTTCGAACACTGCACAATTTGACAGTATTACTTGTTTAGACGTCTCAGTCCATAAACACAAAGTAAATCTAAGTCTAAAGGCTTGCTTGACTTTTAGGCTCAGAAATGTTAATTGATACATAATAAAATCAGAGTAGATTAGTAAACTTAAGCTAGTAAAGAATGTGACAAATGACAGTCTTTTGTAGCTTAAATTTAAGTAAATAAAAAATAAAATTATGTGAAAAAAATATGTAAAAATATCCTAATGCAATATTGTCAAATATTTTACATTAATATATTCTTAAACTTACCTTTTCTTTTAAAACTTACCAAGTCTCACAATAAGTGTCTCTTTAGTAACATTGGTCCATTAATAGCAGTACCTATTATTGTTCTTATGAAACCAGTTTGAAAGTAAAAACTATGTTGAACTCAATCGATTGTTCATCACCTGGAAACTTCAGCTGGATATTTAGTGCATTGATCTGGTCTATCCATAGTTTTCAGAGCTACAGCCATTCCCACCTGCCGTTCCCACCTGGCAGGCAAAAACTGTACTGCTGACCTTTGCCCTGCAGTCACCCTTTGAATGTCTTTGAGTATAACTGCTGTGCTATCGGATGCACTAATCAGCGTTTATTTACAGCTGCCAGAAAAGCGTAGGGTATGGCACCAACATGTGAACACACCTCTCCTAACCCTGGCTTACAGGCTAAATCACACCCATACCTGCTTCTCCACGGTGATCCATGCTGCCAGGGAAGAATATGGATCACAAGTCCCACAAATTTCTGAATTCTCTCTATATTTGTGTTTTTCCTGCATGGACAGATGATCCAAGTAGTCTTGGATTGAGACAGGTTAAAAAACCCAACACTTTATCCTGCAGTACTAATGGCTGTCTATTATTTGCAGTCATGGTGGAGCACTGTTTTGCCCGCCAGGGCAGTGATTTGGTCATGTGACCTAAGACTATGGAACTATGGATGGCTTTAATTCTAATTAAACATGTACTCTTAGAAAAAGGGATGGGTGAGTTTCACATGTGGCTACAGTGGCTGCAGTGACTCCAGACATGCTAGCAAAAGGACAACTTTGTCTATCGTATCAATATATCCCGTGCATCCAGAAGGGGACACACTGAACACTTGTCAACACAATAAGTTTGAATGTTGTAAGTTTTGTGTGTCAAAGTTTATATTCAGCCATGTATTTTAAAATTTACTCTAAGGTTCTACTTTAAAAAATAAAGCTTTTTGAAATCGGATGATTCTGTATAAAGACATAACATTCTTGTGCATAAATGCCAAGATAAGCGTGAGATACTTAAGAAACATTGACTCCATTACAATTTGTGCCCACCAGACAATCACGAGTTTGCATTCTTATGACATAGTTACAGAAAAAAGGATCCACACAAGAGGGTCTAATTGTAACATGGTGACATACAAAGTTTTTTTAAGGGCTAGAGTGGACTGACGGTTGGCAGAATCTGTTTCTTAACCAGTAGGTGGTAGTCATTTTACATCAGTGATGTGTAATCATTTAAAAGCTTTAAATATACATTTAGGAGGGAATCCATGCTTAGTGCTGTTGCTTATTGCCTCTGTTGTTGATGTCAGCATCTTTGTTCTGTTTAAGGTGTTTCTGAATCTTCAAGCTGCACATACAGTTGGTGAAAGTCACATCAACATGCTGCTTAATAGCACTATTTGTATAAGGTACTTTACACTACCATTTAGTACTACTGGTACTGTGTGTGTCTGCTGTGTGTTTCTATAACTCAGCATGATTATGTATAATTTAAATATGACATTTAATGGAAATCTTGCACATATTTTTTCTGTGAATGGTGTGTAGCCTCTGACATTTATCACTAAACAAATACGTATAAACATAAGCTTGACCTTACTCATATTCAATTTATGGTGACTGAATTGTTCAAATAATAAAACCCCTGTGAGGGATGATTTAATAGTCAGAGTACCCTAGGTATGGGTCAAGATCAGAGTCAAGTTTTTTTGGCTGTGTCTTGTGCAGTACAGACTCCACCGAGAGTAATTATTTGTGGAGGGTTTAGGGCCCTGGGGGTGATGTAGTGGGCGGGAGGGGCAGAGGGTGCGCTGAAACGGAAAGCACGCCAGTCCCACTCATGGTTGATGCTCAGTGAATCTGAAAGGTCATGTCATGTTTTCTGGCAATTGACTCGATTGGTTTGGATTCTGCAGCATAAGGCCGGGATAGTGGAGTGGTGTGTTTATGTGTCTGTGTATTTACTTGCGTGCATGTGTGTTTCTACACATTTGCTGGGAAAAGTGGCCCGGGGTTATTTTTTGCATTGACCTTATTACCCTGCACAGTGACGAACTCGCCACATAACTTGCTCCGTCCGACTCTTTAACGCACGAATCTGCATGCAGACACGTTGATTGCTTACTGTTAACGTCCCTAAACATTTGTGATTTTCTGAAAGTTTTGTACATACATACAAACATAAATATACAATAAACAAAGAAATGGATAGTCATGAGATCCTTTACACTACATCACACCAAATTGTAATTCGCTGGTTTTAATTGTATTTATTTAGCACATATGGATACAGCCCTAGAATAGGTCTGTGTTATTATACCTTCATGAGTGTGAACTCTTCCCCAAGTTAGGTAATGTGAAGCCAATGTTGGCACATTTAATTAATGTTGATTGCAATCATCAAACATAGACAGCTTACAAGGAGAGCTAGCCAGACATATTGTATGTACTCTGCAGCAGTCTTTAAGGATTAAGCCACTGATATGGCTCCTGCCTTGCAGCCATTCTCTCAACTAATTTACCAGAACAATGTAATCTTAACCTCTCCCCTTTATTCATCATCTGGGAGGCTCAACTCATGATATAAATAAAGAAACACTATGAGCACGAGAAAGATTCCCGTATATGGTACAAAGTTGAGCAGCTTCAGTAAAACCTTTGCATCACAAGTTGTTATAACAAATGTAGCATTTAGCAAGTGCTTTTAGTGTTTCTAATGTGCATATTTTGGCTCTTATGGATTCAAGCATGCAAGTGGTTTATATGTCTTATTATAACATGTCTAAGTTAGGGAAAAAATATATAATAATGAAACCACCACATGGAATGAGTTTGTCCCCTAGGCGTTAGCACGCTACATGCAGTTTTACCAGCAAATCCGTGGCTAGTCTTCACTCTGCCATGCCTACGCGGTTGACTCCTGCACTCCAGCGGATCAGTGGCAGAGGTCCAGAATCACTTAGATCATTTTACCCGGGGCACAAAGGGGGCAGAGAGGAGCCACTGACCCTGCACTCGTCAGGCAGGGCTTTACGCCTCACTGACTTCCCTAGTGTGACATTTCTCCTGTATTTGCCCCCTCCCAACGCCTCCCTATGTAACCACCACTGCAGTGCAGAAAAAGATCATTGTCTGTAGAGATATCAATCAAATGAACAGCATCTGGGGTCAATCTGCTGTCAGTGCTCCCTCTTTGCAGTTCCAGCTTTCATGCAAAGTGACAATAATGACAGAACGTCAGAAAAGTTGCACTCTGTTAACTCAAGACGACACTTTGGAGCCCAATGTTCTTAAACACAGATATCGTACCTGCTTCTCTCTCTCATTCACCCTAGACCTAACACACTTTTCACTTGTCTACCATGCCCTCCAAGAACAAATATACCTCCTGCCAAGGGTCATACAGTAGCCATGACATTATTAAAGGATCAACTGTGCCTTAAAACACCGCCTCTTCTCCACAGGATTTGTAGTAGAACAGATGAGCCTTATGCAGAGTTGCTTTAACGTCTATTTAAAGCGCATTAGAGATGATAATCTAAAAAGACATTTACATTTTGTTGTGCTGGGTTTAGTACTAGCATAAAAAACTTTAAAGTTTACTGCTAATAGCTTCATAACATTATTTAAGAAAGAATTCAAATGTAATAAAGTATGAAATGTATATGTATTAAGCTTTTAACATAAATGTTGGTAGTAAGGGTTAAGAGACAGTGCTGCTGTGCTACAATTTTTTTTTTTATCTTTTTCTATATCTTAGACTATAAAAAACAATATTATTAAGATGCTCCTCTGTCCATCATATCATTTACTCATGTGATGAACGAAAGCAGCAGTAAAGCGAAAAGCTGGGATATTCTCCCTGCCCAAAAGCTGCTGTCAGGGGAGTTGTGAAGAAGGATAGTAAGGTAAAAGCGAGGACATGCTGTGCTGGGTTCAACACGTGTCTGCAAAAGCCTGGAGGTTCCACAACAATCTGTTCCAGTTGGTTCACTCTTGTGCTATGACCTCAATTTTTGACTGCTGTTGGAGCTTCCTTGCACTCTGGTTTGACACAACAACTGCACAGGCAGCTCTACACCCGCCCATCCGAGCAGAGGGGGACATAGTGGAAGAGCTGCTGAAATATCAAACAATGAAGCTGAGCGAGGAACGTTGAAATAATACCCCCACATCTTGGGCTGCACAAGCATCTCCAGCTTGGCAGTCCTGTGAAATGACACTTTCAATTGGGGTCAATTGGACCCCTGCCTCTGGATTTCATGCAGCTTCCCTGCCTAGGGGTAATCAAGAGCCATAGATATAATTAGAGTAACTGCCGTTCAAGCAGTGTAACTGGAAATTTGAGTAACACTAGGGGTCACTGACAGTCCATGGAAACATGTAGTGAAGACTTAAAGACCCTTCCCAATACAACTTACAGGTGTCTTAACAAGATAGATCAAGTAGTATGGGACAAAAAGTGACAGTTAGCATTTTAATTGTTTAATTGTGTGATCCTATATATATATATATATTTTCTACAAAACATTTTCTTGCAGCTGTCAGTTATCATACAACCAACAAAGCTTATCAGCTTAGTATATTTCTTCTTGTTTGCTGGTTATATTTTGTGATTGTAGGGTTCTCTGTACTCTTCATTACTCTTGACACTTTCTCTCAGTGGCAAAACATCTTAGCAACAGTGACACGGTGGTCTAGTAATTATCTAATTGTTTGAGCTATGTCTTTTTTGATTTATGGTCTTGTATCAGTGGGTGACCTGATTTATAATGAGGTTCCCCCACTTGTGAAAATATGAACTTGAATTATGTGGCACCGGTCCAATTATTTCTTTGTTTGGCTCAGGTTCCCGTCGACATTGACAGCATGCATCACAAATAGCTGCCATTGAAGCTTTCACCTAATAACAATAATATGATCCATCATTTTAGATTGGCCTCCCACCATGTTCCATCCTTTATCTATCATTGTGTAGATGCACCCGTGTCCCTAAAGATTGTAATAAGGCATTGTGCTATAATGGATTATTGGTAGTTGATCATATTGGAGTTTTTTCCACCGCGCTTATCAATTTCTTATCTGGCACACAGCCAGTATATGGTTGTCATCGCTGGAGCACTATGCCTGAAAAACTACGAGAGCATCAGCAGCAAAACAGCGCTGCGCCTTCCATTAATCCAGTAGGACTCCCATTATCAAGTTCAGGCCACAGAGTCAAAAAACTGGGCATTAAGTGGAGCAAGTTGCTTGGCACAAGGACAAAGTTGACAGAAAACATAAGGCCCCCACACACTGTCTGGACAGCAGGAGTCCGTGAGTACATGGGTTGAAGGATAGACCCAGCCACAAGCACATCCACTATACAGATGAGCTGCCCCCTTCAAATTAGCACCGAGCAGAGACTGCTGCTAGTGTCTGATGAAAAGATGCACGGCTGCCACTGTTTGTGCCGCTAAGGCATTCATCAAATTAATTACTGGTGGATCCAAGCACCTCTCTGATACCTCTTTATTTTGAGTCCGGTAAATGGGGACTCAGACTAGCGCTGACAGAGAGGCCTAATACACCCAGTCCTTCGCTGCACATAATTAATTGAAATCTTTGCTAGTTTGACAAATTGGAATGATGAATCTATCTTCTATGAATAGCTTATGAAAAAATGCATAATCAGTCAAAAACATACTGTAGAAGCCACATCTTGCTCTCTCTGTCTCACTCACTCACTCTCTCTTTTGCTCTCTGCAGCGTCGTGTGATCCATTAGGTGGAGAAAGCATGTGGCTTGTTGGGAAGAGTTCCTTCCTTTCAGCACCTCGATTGATAACTTTGGCTTCTTGCTTTAATAGAGCGGTCAAGGTGGAGCGTTCCTTTGTGTAGTTCAATAGAATTGGGGAGAGCATAAATCAAACTGTACTATCCTTTGCCACAGGAAGCAGATGTACCATACTCGCTAATATCCCAAATAATACAAAAGAATCCTTAGTAGTCTTTCTCATCAGTAGAGATAAAACTAATCATCAGAAATTCTGCGATAACCAGGTTTTTTCTGACAATGTCTGACACAACTGCTTGTCATGTTAAATAAAAAAAGGGTAATGAGTCTGAAGCCCAATTCAGCTGAGCTGTAATGCAGTGTTTCAGTTCAATGTTTTGTTTGTCCTATTAACAGTGTTTTATTTCATTCTCTGCCCTACAAGAATCAAAATACAATACACAACTTCTCAACACCAAGTTTCAGGCAGAAAAAGTTAGTAATAACCTTGCAGCCAATGTTGCATTAGACAGCTAAACAGCATTGTTTATATTTATTTATAGTTATAGTCATTAAAATTAGAAGCTAAAAAGAATAAATGTAAACCTTTTTGCACAAAATGGACAGAAACATGACGCAAAGTAAATAACAATGTTGTACCGCGTCTGCTACATGTGTGGAAGTTTTAGCTAACACATTAATGGAAGTGCAAGTTTAAAATCAAAAAGATTCAGAGTTGGTTTTACAACTGCTCCTACACAAAGTGTTAATTGTTGTAGATTTTTCTAAACAATTGTTTTTAAACATCATGCCAAGTCATAGCAAAAGACTTCCTGGGTTTCATTACAGTGAGAAACCCAATAAATCCCAGCTGAACGTGCACTTGGCAGCAGAGGGAAGGGAAAAAAAAAACTCCTGTTAACATAAAGAAATGTTGGATGTAACCAGACTTGGTGGGCGGCAGGCAGTCTGGACCAGTCGGGTGACAGAAAAGCTTGAAACTTAGAGAGAAAACAGGAGCACTGAAATCAATAAACACACTTCGGTTGGGACAGTACCAGTTAAAGGTTAGAGAAAGATTGTGGTTATGGCAGATAAGCCAAGCTCAAGAAGTTAAGTTGGAGTTAAGCTAAAATACACAACGAGCATGTAGTCAACTTTAGACTCTCTTTTTTTCTCTCAGTCTTCTTGCATCATGGGGGAATGTAGCTAGCTAGCTGTAACTTGTGCAGCCCATATGTTTCCTTTTCCTTTTGTTATACAACATACAGTACAAAAACAGTTTAACTGTGTAAGAATATTTAACATTGTTATCAGTACATTTTTCAAAAAATGCCTCTCTGTGCAAAATGGGTTTAAAAACATAAACAACTGTGGGATACTGTTTGTCCGTGATTTGGACAGGGGGAACATATTCTGTCGGGGATACCTATCTTGCCACCACTGTTGTGCAGGTGAAGCCAAATGCAAGATATGCGTCATCATATTTTCTAGTCATTTGCTTGGTTTGAAAGCATCTTTGAAGATGCTTCCTCTTCTGCTTTGCGTTTGTGTGGGATGCTATGCTAGCAGTGCCCAAGCATTTTTTTTTTTTTTTTAAATTCATACCACGCCCCTTCTGCAATGACTCTGCACCCCCAGAGGGTGCTCCCCACTTTGGGAACCACTCGTTTAACCTAACAGTACAGTCTTGTGTCTATCTCACTGCTGTTTTGGCTGATGCTAGTTAGGCTGGTGCATAGAATGACAACAGAATAATGAATGACGTTAACTTTGTGGTCAACAATTTTTTTTTACATCAATGAGAAGTTTGCAAAATCAGAGAGGGAGCAACAACAAAAAAGTGCAAGACCATGAAATAGTAATTAGTTTGTAAAAAACAACAGCCACTGTTATTTTTACTTTTATACTGTTACGTTTACCCGTGTTGTGATATGTACAGTTTTATTTTCTTTAAAAAGGTTTCAATAAAGACTGCTGCTTAATAAGAATAAAGTTTTTTTTTTTAATTTTAAACAAATTTGTATACTGAAATGCTCAATTTTTTTGTGTGTTTTGATTTTTTTTAATCATTACATTCTGGTATGGTTATTTCAAGGTTATGATAATGGAGTTTGTATAGAGGAAAACGCATGTGAAATGTTAAAAAAAAAAAAGAAGAAGAAAACAAAATGCACAGCAGTAGAATGTGAACATAGTGTGCGCGTGTGTACATGTATGTGTCTGTGCCGAGATTGAAAATACACTGAATGTGAAGGTTGCAGCTGTGAAGGACATAACTTGTCTATGGTAAGTAGTCATCCTTAATAGGTTTGGTTTGGATGTGAAATATTGGTGCGCCAAGTAGGTATGTGACATTAGTGTCGTCTCCAGGGAAAACTGCAGACTGATCTCAGTTCAGCAAGTACTGAGACAGGATAGGGGGCTAAATAAAGGCACAGATAGATGAAACTGTACCTAAACCTTACAACCTCAAGGCAATCAGTTTCACCCACCTTCTATGATGTCCATGTTCATCATATCATGCTCAGTATTGTTGGGAGAAAATAATCCCTTTGTATGAGCAAGCATGCTCCCGTGCAGGGATCATTAATGGTATTATTTCATTTCACTGTTGATTTAAAAATATATATACTGTGCTTATTTGGAGCTCATTAACCTGCACAGGGTAGGAAGTCCTGTTTGGTGCACAGTTTTCTAAAGATATTTCAAAAACTATAGTAGGTATCAAATGTAGAAGGTTTTCTTTCTCTTGCCAAATCATGCAGCCAGTTAAGAGTCCATTTATTAGTCATGATAGTTATAAAAAAAAAAAAGGCCTACAGGAAGCTGAGGGTATTTCTTGTTTCAGAAAGTCTCTGTGCTGTGAATGATGTGGTCCTTTGATTGAAATCCTTGCCATGGAGCGTGACATGAGCATTTCCTCTTCGTTCTCCTATTATCAGCAAAGCCTATGGTGCACAACCTAATCCCTCTTCATCAAAGCAGTGTGGGCAGCAGTCAGCGAGATGTGACCATCAATTAATCACCCACTATCCCCCTGACCAAGCTCAGTCCCTGCACAGATGTGAGGCCTCATTGGCTTTAAACACTCTCACTGGGAGATCTGCTGCAGACGAAAGACTGCCACAAACTGGCTTTGTCAAAGGGCTTCTGTGGACAGTGAAGCTGTCCCCACTTTGAGAGTCAGGCTGCTCTGAGGTCAGTGTGAGTAAGGACTATCAGATTAACCTCTGAACTAAGCCTTAACTACTTCCTTTTTATAGTCCTTCTTTAGTATCTTAACTCTATTTTTAATTGAAAGGAATGCTCGATTTTTTCTCTTTTGTTGTCAGCATCCCTTCTCTGTGAGTTAAAACCATCAAGTGAGCTCCTTTACTCAGTTTCACTCTGAGTTACACCGTTCTGTAGCTAAGCTGCTTTCTGGGAAGCTCATTGTCTTATTGAAAATCTTCTGAATATTCGATAAACCAATTTTCTCAAAGCCCTCATTCCAAACCCGGCCCCCCCAGCTGGCCAATTCCCAACGCACAAAGCAGATAAAACACCAGCTTGCACGCACACCTTTCATTAAAACACAGGTAAATGTCATTACAAAGTGCATTTTCATTCAGCCGTGTTCTATGTATTTGAAACTCCAAATGTGCTATCCTCTTTGCCACCTTGCCATATAACGTTCCATATAATTTTTAAGCATCGCTACACCAGTAGCTTAAAGCACTGCAGAACAGAAGGGTTGCAGAGTTCATAAATGAGTAAGAATCTCCAAATGAGTTTGGTGACCTCTTAAACTCCATGAAATTAATATAAGCAGACATCCTGCACGCTGCAGGCTACTGCAGAGCTGGAGAAGATCACTTAAGCTCTCTGAGTTCCATAAAACTTTTATAAGTTGACTTTCAAGACACATTGTAGCTACTTATTGGTGATGACAGGGAGCAATATGGAAGCAAACAAACCTTTACTACCTTCTCTTAACCCCTCACACAAGAACAGGGGAAATACTGGCATCAAAACATGTAACATGATCTGCTGGTGTTACACGGAAAGCTCATCCGAAAGATTTATGATTAAATCTGCACATGAATGAGAGCTGACCACATCTGTGATTTGTTTAAAAATCTAACTGCCAAAGTCAACCCTGATAACTGTCTGCATATGTCTTTGTATTAAGCTCTTGTTGATTAAAAAAACATAAACTTTGTAATCAGTATATATCTCATAAGTCTTTTCAATTGGTCTGGACATGCTCGTTGTCTAAATGCTTAAAAATCAATATTACCAGCCACATGGTGTAAGTGGTATGTCAAGAAAACAGCTTCAGTCCTGCAGTTCTTTGGGCTGACTGCCCAGTATAAAATCAGCATAGTGGGTCAGAAAAAGGGTTGTTAGCTGGAAGAAAACAGACATGGAGTGTAAAAATGTGCTTCTGGGTGAAGTGATGCATGTAGTAAAAACAGTGCAGCCTGTTAGTCACCCTTTTCCCTGACTGAATAGATCTGAATACAGAGGGCTTTCACGCTAAAACTCATGCTTTCTTTAAGGTGGTTATAGCAAAGGGGGTTAGGTGGGGTGTAAAACATATTTAATGGAATACAATTCTCCCATTGATTTCTTTTCAGGATTCTTTAATTGCCCTATAATGTAAGAACATCTTCATTGAGAATGTATCACAATGTATCTCCACCAAATCTCTCAGGATTTGGTGGAGACCAAAAGGGGCTCCTTAACTCTTACATTCATTACATGAACACAAACACACCTAAAACTATACTAACAATGCCCCATTCCTACTTGTAGTAACAAACTCATACCATACATGCTGCAACAAATATATGTTTAGCTTATTCAAACAATATTAGTAGTAACTCCATTGTGTCGTGGTTTACACATTTGCCTAACCTTTAATATTGTGTCAGGAAGGGCATTTATAAAACTCTGCTAAAACAAAGATGTGGTATATCCATGACCAGAACTTATTACATACAACTAAAGTTGGTTGGAACAATGTTTTACAAAACATCTACTTTTCAACTATATTACAAGGAAATGTTAAAGTGGGATACTTAGTTGCAATATTGATTTGAGGTGTTATCATATTGTCCTTGGGTAGAACCAACCTATGAAGGCTTTTTCATGCCGCTCTCTATATCATTATTCTTTTTATTTATTTATTTATTTTTTTATATTTTTAACCTGAAAACACACAGGAATTTCTAATTATTTTGTCAGCCTGGGAGGGTGCATGTGAACTAATTTTATGCTAAACCACTGAAGCCTCCTCTGTCATTATGAATCCTAATGCTTTTCTTGTGAAAGGTACTGTATTAAATCTCTAGTGTTTCAGAGTGTGACTCTGTAAGCACTTGGTGGGATACTAATCTGAACACGCCTCTGGAAGTTAAGAGTGAGAATTGGCTGTTTAAATATGATCAAACACGGTGATGCTGAGGGTATTTGCTAGAGGTTATCTCCTGTTTCCAGGTTAAGCAGCGTGTTTTTGAAGAAAATGGGCCAGCAAGATAAATGGGGACACTGAAATGTATTTAATGAGGAAGAAACCGACTTCTCCCATAAGGATGTGCCCAAGCTTAATGAGTTTTACCTCCAACCCTAAGTGTAGATTTACAGAAAGGATCTGGCCAAGTAAGAACCGGCATATGAGATGTTTCTGGTAGATTTCAGATACGAGCATATGAGAAGGAATTTAAGAATGTAGGAAAGAGGCGTATCTCGAATTCTGGTATGAATGTTTGCAACACAATAGCTGTGCATTAAAAGTCTATGGTAGAAGTTTTGGTACTAGCTATCCATACCTATTTGACCCCTGATTGGCCCTGAGATTCATCATATCTAACTAATCATCCATCTATAAGCTTCAACAGGCCACATGCCGTGCTTACCACTCAAACCCAATGGAGACTCAGACCACTGGCGACCCTGGGTATTTCAAATAAGGTGTAATTGTAGTAAAAAGTAAGATGCCTGATTAGGTTTTAGATGATTAGGCATTTGCTTTATTGATATATTTTTTATCTAATAGTACATACATGATGTGTGCTGTTATTTTGGTGCACGTTCCCTGTTACTTCATACAGGGTTTTAGGTATCATACATATTAGGGGTCAGGTAATATTTTCACATTACCATCGTTATTTAAATTTTTTTATTTATTTGTTTTTTTCTAAAGATCCTGGAGAATTTAGCAGGGTTCTCTACATGTAGGATCCCTGCTGCCTGCCTATTGTTCTTTTCATTTAATCCCAAACAGAGTGAATGTGGAGAATATTCCTTTATGCATCTTTTTCCATGCTGCAATATCAGTTTATGTCAGACTAAACGAATCCCTGATGGTACTCTTTGATGGATAAGAATATAAACACATAATCTGCCTAAAATATATGCATAATGCTATTCCTTGCTGTACTACTGTGTTGCCAAGGTTTCTGTAAATGATGGCGAAAGATTGCATTGCGCTAACTACAGAGGTGTTCTTTAAGGTGAATTGACTGTGTTTTGAGTAAGACTACACTGTACCCTGTGTTTTACAGCACTTCTTGTTATCTCCAGAGTGACAGAGGATAAGAGATTATTTCCAGAGGTAACTAAAAGGTGACTAAATCAGATGTGCACTGGCCCAGAAGCAAGACTGTCACACTCTGACGGTTTCCATGTGACTAAACCGTGCTAATAGTGTCAGGCTTTTAATACAATGTCTCCAATGCAGAAATAATAATAAAAAAAGAAAATGATGGCATTATAGGAACAATGTTCATGTAATGTATATCAGTGTGGAATGCTGCCAGCTCAGATTTATGCAGCCTGAGCTATATTCCAAAAATAACATAGTCCTTCACTTTGCCAGTATGATAAAAGATAACATAGCTAAAATCACTGTGTTCTGGAAATGGCCTCATAACTGCTGCACTAATGTACAGTTAGACCTTAACATCGAACGGGTTTTGCAGCTGAAGCATTAACGCGTGCACATAAAGCTGTTAAATATGTGGAAGCTAAATTGCCTTGCCTTTAGTTCTCACCTGGAGGACATTTGGCACACTTGTCTCGAGCATACTGTGTTTTATTTTTACCTCTAATGTTCGTCACGCACAGGGAGCTGACCGTTATTGGAGTTCATGTCTTTATCTCGATTGAAAATGCACACGCCACGCAAACAGTGAAAACTGGAAGAACACATTTAAAACTTCATATGTTGGATTTAACAGTGGGTGTGTAAATGTAGATACAAAGTTGGGCCACAACGAGAGACTTTTGTGACTTTTTAAAATTTATTGTGGCATTTAATACTGCAGCATCAGCCATAAACATATTAAGTGCTGTTAAATCATATTTATTCTGAAGGCCCCAATGGCCATAGTGCATCCAGTTACCTTTCCAAGTAAATAGTGAATAGGGATCAACTACCTCAACCCTGCTTCTGTAAATGCACAGTTAGTTTTACAGGTGCAATTTTCAGGTGCAAGAAAATCAAAGAAATGTCATAATTTCCAAAAGTTGATGGAGGCTTAGAATCATGTTTGTTGCAACTGAAAAACTCCCACTTAAATCCCAGAGATGCATATTTTTATTTCAGGAATCACTTTAAGAGTAGTTATATAGCACTAAGTGCAAAGACAGGCATCACATCTCAACAGAATATACTCTCTAAATGATTTACAAGCAATCTGATTTACATATATAGCCTAGCCTCTTTTACATAAGATCTTATATAAGTAACCCAAAACACAAGCCATTCATTTACTGGTGACATGTGCAAACTATATTAGCGTTTTACTTATCCCTGTGACCCAGCATTCCTCGTCTTTCCACCATTATTTGTAGATAATTTATAAAAGAAGAGATATAAACAATCATTTAAAATTTGATCTGACCAGTCTTTGCTCTGCCGAGCTCTGTATTGGAGTGATGTAGTGCATGGTATGATAAGATTATTAGGCATGAGTGAAAAGGCGAGGTCACAACCAGGACACTTTAATAATCTCAGTTACATGCACCATCAGTATGGAAAATGTGTAGGTTGGAAGCTCACCTACCGTGTGTGTTTGCAAGTCTGTGTGTGTGTGCACTTGTCTGTTTGAGAGAGAAAGAGTGAGAGAAGGAGAGTGGGAGAGAAAACGAGAGAATGAGGGAGAGAATGAGGGAGAGAAGGAGGGAGGGAGGGAGGGAGAGAGAGAGAGAGAGAGATACTGCTGGATGCTGCAATCTCCCCTGTGGGCTAATAGATTCGAGATGACATGCTCTCCGCTTCCATGCTGAATGTTCACTGAACTTTCTGGCAAAGGAGGCTGCCACTAAAGAGAGTTCAACCAGAGGTTAATATAAACAAACAGCAGAAAATGGAGAGCTAGGGATTATTAAATACAGGGATGACTGACAAATGCTTCATTGCCATTAGCCCCTGGCCTCTATATGTGCCCCTTGGCAAAAATACAGTGTCATCTTATTGTTGTCTTGATGACCTTTTGGATGAAGTGTTCACTTTGCAGGTCAATTAATCCTCATTCTTGTTTGTTTTCTGCCAAAATCATCCAGTAAATATTGTTAATAGTAGCTTGGAAATAACCATCTTCTCTCTAAGTTTAACCGTGCCTCTTGTTCTTTTCTTAAAGTTCAGCACAGGGAGGGTTGATATCTGATGAAGGTGCTAAAAACTGTAATTTCTTACAAAGCCAGCGTGACTTGTCTGATTACATAGTCTTGTAACATCTCTTATAATTTCTTTTTTGTCCTTTATTTGCCTTCTTATATAATATGTAAAAAAAAATGCTGTACAAGTTCATGGTGCTTAAATTGTGTACTGCCCTCCAGTGGGCATTTTAATGCATTGCTCATACTGCAGCTTCAGATAATCTTTGGTATTGTTAGTAACTTTGTACAACTGAATGACATTTTTCAATTTGCAGCCTTGGATGTAGATAAAAAAAAATAAAAATCTGCAAACCACTGCTGCACTATTTACTCCTTTACACAAGCCTTTGCAAAGGTAAATAAAGCTCACAAAGACAACCTGGTAGCATGCGCTTCAAATTATTTTAGAAAAATAGCTTTTCTAGTAAGTCACTAAGTTTTTATTTACAGCACAGAAATAAAAACAATAAATATACAATAAAACATGTATATACAAAAATATAGAGAAAGGAATGTTACTATTTTCAAAGTTGCCATCCTTTTATTATGACATTGTAAAACAGGAGTAGCTTGTAAATAAGGGGTTAAGTGAAGGATGTGAGTTGTGCCTGCTGGGATACTGAAATTTATCACTGCCAGCAATAATGTGCAAATTTTGTGCTGTTAGCCGTGCATTGTTATAAGTGATTGTCATCTAATTAAATTGTGGTTCCTCACTAGAGATGCTTTTAATGGTGAGATAAGCGCAGGGAACCCACTGAAGCATTCCCGAGATCAATAAAGATGTTACAGTCTGGAGTATGAATTGTCTTAGGGTTACATAGGCCAGTTGAATTAATTAGTACTCTAGTTTAATATCTGAAACTTTCTGAGCAAGCAGCTATGTTGAGGGATGTGTCCAGCCTCTGTGTTTCTGAGCTTCATAAACCTGCAGTTGTTGCTGTTTTTGTTTGCTCTCTCTCTCTCTCTCTCTCTTGTTTTATATATATAATATAGATATATTGGTATAGAAAGGTACTCTTGACTACTTATTCTTGTCTTGTTCTA